>KL283868.1:0-14692 GCA_000699545.1 Podiceps cristatus
ATACATTTTAAGCTAAGTTGGATCGCAATACCACAGAGTTGCATTCTGGTTAGGATGCTTGGGCTAAGGGACATAGAGTATTCTTGTGGTAATGACCTAGTGAAAATAATTGTGGAGGTTTAAATGTACCCAGGCAGGCAGAATCCCCCGCTGGGATCATTGATGTGCAAATGAGGGTCCTCACTGGTGGTGAAATACCGACACAGATAAGGGGTCACCCGGAGAGTCCTGCGGCAGTGAGGGAGCTTCCAGCAGCTCCTTCAATTCACTTACTGAGTTTGGCTCTGCCTGATCCGGTCTGATAACATCAGAGGCTGAAAATAAAAAGCATTTGCACCTCTTAAGGACCCTGTCCATGTGAAAACTTAGAACTAACCGGTAGTGAGACACTGCTTAATTAATACATTTGTAGGAACTAGGCTACATTCTTTTAGCTTTCACCAGGGCTTGCCAGAGTGAGAGATGGTCTTTAAATTCTGTTCACATCATATAATCAGACCCTAGATTCTCTACTAAAAAAAAAAATACAACCAACCAAAAAAAAACCCCAACCAAGCCCCCTCCCCCAAAACCCCAAACAAAACAAACAAAAAACTCCCACAACCCTAAAAACCACCCCCCCCACCCCAACTCACAAAAACAACCCAAGGCAAAGAAATAAGTGTTTAAAATGTGTGTAAAGAAAAGGGGAAAAACAGAAAAAAAAATAATTTCTTTGAGGAAAAAATGGGACTTTTAGACTGGAGCTGAAGATTTACTTTCAGAAATGTTTGGGTTTTGTGTGGGCTGAGGTATTCTGCAATAAACTTTAACAGGCCATCTATCTGATGTTTAAATAGTTAATAAAAAGCATTTAAAATCTTGATCTTAGATCAATAGTGATTTCATTTAGATCATAACTTTAACTATCTCACATTTTTTTAGTATGATAATGCAGTTCTCTGGAAGAGTTAAGAGGCTGTAGGACAGGGCGCTGTGGGGATGTTTGGTATCCCAGTAGTGTACACAGACCCTGACACCACCTTGGCCTTCTGGAGGGCTCGACGGAGGTTCAGCGGTTTTCATACCTGGTTCCAGTCCAACCTGCTGATGTAACGTATCTGACGATCTGGTAGAATTGCAGTGCAGAGAGACCCCCTGTCATCCTGCCTGGCGGGCTGCCCGCTGAAACTTCCTGCGGTTCGCTGGGGTCTTTAGGTTTTCAAGAGCAAAATACTATTGGGGGACATACTGGCGTTTCCTCGTAAGTGGTCTCACAGAATGGTAAGGACCAGCCTGCCAGGAGGGCTGTTTGCTCAACCAAGCCTGTATCCGGACAGGGACCTGAAAATTGATTAAGGAAAGTGAAAGTGAGTAATAAAAATGGGAGCTTTGTTTTAGACTAAAACCAAACGAAAACCCTAGAGGAATGTTCTGATGAAAGTATTTCTTTACTCCTAGCAATTGCTAGTATTTTGCTTTAAAAAGTGTATTTTATTTGGAGAGCTGGGGGGTGATGAGGGCCCTGCTGTCTGCCTTGCTGACTCTTGAAGGGACTGAAGGTATTTTTCACTGATTTGTTTGTTTTAAATCAAGCTCAGATTTTGCTGCCGCTGGAGGGTTGCCCATCTCTGAGGCTGGCTGTGTTCCCGCCACCTCTCCTGTGCTAGCACTGCCGCGTTGCACCGCCGGCCTGAGCCTCGCACATGTAGTCCCCGTGAAGACTAAGCAGCGTGTGGTCCGATCCGTGGCCTGATCCAGCTCAGCCCGTGGCCTTGCGATCGCCGCAGCCAGGAGGAGGAGTGAGAGCCTGAGTAGAGTGATGGCAGTGAGCAGAGGACATGGTTGGACAGCCAGTTTTGGCACTGCTGTGGCTTAGATTGGTTTCACAAAAAGTTTGGACCGTACCCTAATAAAACTTGACTCTGATCCTTTGTCAGACCGTATGCCCTTTCTGTGCAGATATGAATTAAGCTCCATGTTTCTGCCCGTACCTCTTGTTTTCGTCCCGTCAGGCAGGCATGCCCAGGACGTGAGACAAGCAGTGTCTGACAGGCAATTTTGAAATGTGTGCAAGCTGTGGAAGTGTGTTCCTCCCTGAACTCCTTTGTCACATACGGCACGGATAAAATCTTTAATAAATAAAGTATTGCTAGCTGGGTGAAAGCAGACCAAGTCTCAGAGGTAAATTTTGAGTAAGTTACAAGAAAGTGGCTGTTACTGTGTGCATTTTGGGTTTGTATGGTTATTTTCTTTTACCTAAAGAATACAGAAGCAGCTTTTACAGGCAATTTCTGAGAATTTCTCAGTCAAAAATTGTGTCTTATGCACAGCTGGTGCACAGATCCAGGTTTTCTATTTAGAATAGAGTTTGTATCTTCATTGGAAGTTCTGCGCTGAGGTCTGACAGCAGATACTGGCTTCTGAGAGAGAACAGTTCTAGGGGAGAAAGTGCCGTATCTTGCAGCAGAATTTTGAAGGGTATTTTGCTTGCCTTTTATGCCCAAGGCCCCAGCACAAATTAAGTCACCAGATGTTAATGGAAATTGTCTGCACTTTGTGTGGGCACTTAGAATGGCCTTAGTAAAGTGAGTGGTACCCAAGGTTACCTACAGCTCTGAATTGTTTCTAATAAGGAAAATGTCCAAGAAACTTTGTAGCTGTGCAGTGGAGCCCTTTTCCTGGGAATTACAGAATGCAGTGTTCCCCTCTGGTAGGAACTCTCTGTGTGTCATGTACTAATACCCGTGTAGCAATAAAATGTATTAAAATCTGTTTATATGTGAAATAAGTGAGAAGGCACAATAATTCATGTTATCTAACAGTGCCTTGAACTGATACCTACTTGATGCCTCAGGCACATATATTGCAAGATGAAGCTTCTGCACGCTTGACTGTTCACTTGACTGTCTCATGAAGCTGCTTGCAAATTCGTATCTGTTAATTTGCCCGTATAAATGAAACCATGTGTAGTTGGTTCTTTGCACATGTGGAATTGCCTACCTAACTCTCACCACGCTCATGGCGTTGACTCGGTCGGTGAACCATACGCAGTAACTGAGTGAATGAGCATTTTTAAGGGATGTTGCTGTGTGCAGGCTCTGCAGAGGAAAGCTGTTCCATGCTGCAATGTTAATCCTTGATAGCTGCCTCCTGGTGAATTTATTTACCCTCCAAGGCAATAAATCACATGGAAAGATATGCGTGTGGCTTCAAAGGCACCAGGAAGTTGCAATATATAGTGGGGTTTTCAGATCAATTTAATGTCTGTGCTTGCTTCATCATTTGAGTAAGCCCTCCACCGCTGGGTTGCCCAAGACACCTGTATTGATGCAATACCTACACACAACCCGAACTTTTACACTTGGGCTTTCTAATGACAAGCCACTTCTGTCTCCTTCAGCCACACAGAGAAGTTCTGCTGCCCACGTACCTGCTCACCAGCTGACCTGCACGGGGAAGCTAGCAGTATTTTTGGTCTCTTCTGTGCCCCTTGTGCATCCTGGGCCCTCAGCTGCTCTGCTTGTTCTCTGGGGATTGCCCCTGTTCTGGGCACAAGAGAGCCCGGCCTTTCCCTCCGTTAAAGGAGAGGCTGTATGTGTGTGTCTTGTGCCTTCCCCATCCCCTCAGGAAGGAGCTGGTGCTGCTTCTGGTTCTCTTTGCCTAGGTAAGGTTTTTCTTGCTCTCTTGGATAAGTAGTTGTGTTGTCCCTCCGTGTCATCATGTGTCTGTCTCCCCACCCCGACACTGAGTGTGTTACTTATTTGCTGTGCCATTTCTGCAGTTGGTGTGTCAGCTGGAGCCTTGGGGTGACAGCACAGGCAATAAATGGATTCGTACTTGCACATGCCAGGAGGGAGAGCGAACGAGATTTTATTTCTGTAAGTGACGTTCGTGCTTTATTACCTCTTCCTTTACTTTTGAGAACCTAGGGAGTGACTCTGAGCATATTTGGAGCTATTAACCTCATAAGGAGTAACTTCCATGATGTTTTACATTGTATAGATTGTTTTCCTCCTGGTGGTTTTATTCTTATTCAGCAGTGTCCTGATTTTGCTTTGTATACGAGGAGTATAGGAGAACTGGTGGTTTGCACACTTCGCTCTGTCGTGGTCATTCGAGTCCGAGGCATTCAGCCTTTCAAGGTGGCAATCTTGCAAGCTTTCTTGTGCCGAAGTGTATTGATGTGTGCTTGCAGGTGGGTGCCAAATGGAGTTTGTGGCTGGCTTCCATCTTGTTGAATTCTGGCAACAAAGTTTAGACTTAAGAAAGGAATACCCAAGGTTGCCATTCTCTGACATTAGGAATGCCTTTGTGTGTGCTGTTCTGAGGTGGTTGGTTAGTTTCAATTAAAAAAAAAAAAAAAAAGGCAAGCTATGAATTACTGCTTTTAAATATGCATCTTTCCTTCCAAAGACACAGCTGTTGATGAATTTAGCTTGTGTGTGGCTATTGTGAATGGTAGAATTACAATCCAGTATTCTGGATGTTTTCTTTTGATACAAATCTGGTGAGGTACATGCAAAATATGTACAGCCCTTGGGCTCTTGGCAGGTTGCCACCAGGACTGTCAGTGATAGTGTGGGTGCTTCTGTTCTCATCAGAAGAGTCTGAACTCCTCTAATGGTTTGTGTTCCCATGTCTGCGTCGTATTGAGATGAAATGTAATCTTAAATTTCTTCACTAATTGGACTTGCTCTTTTGTCTGGTGCGGTCTTTGCTCTGTATCGGGGTGGTGGCATTGGAGACTGAACAGCTTCCCAACAGCCTGTGCTGGTGTCAGTGGGGTGTTTCATGTCATCTTAACTCCTGGTGGCTCTTTACATGTTGCAGCAGTGATCTCGACAGTCCCAGCTATGGATCCGAGCTCTCCCTCACTCCCGTGTTGCTGTCAGGCCTTAAAGGAATGATTTGACAGGAAACGAGTAGTTTTCTTAGGAAGAAAAGAGAAAGCAATTTATATTTGCTGTGAAAGTGGAAGGGTCCTGGGGTTTTCAGGATAGATTCTTTAAAGGGTTGGGACTATGAATACAAACTGCAAGATTTCTATCAATTGTGTTGTCTAAAACAATTAGTTGTGTATCTGTATGTTAAGTTGGGTATCCTAATCAAGTATTATATCTGCCATGTGATATGCTTATTGTTGTTCTTGAAGGCTTCTGAAAACAGCTTAATTGATTCCTCCTTTGGAATCCAGAGCTGGCTTCAGAGTAGATACTGGCCTGCTCTGGAGGCCAGGCGACTTCACTTCCTCGCCTGCACTTCACAACAGCTTTCTTTGGCGATCTGCTAGCTGCCACTTCAAAAGAGGCTTTTCTGTCGTCACCTGTAGCAAGCTTCAGGTTTTCTAATTATATGCTTTTGTAGGAAAAAGTTAAAACCAAGCGGTGGTCTTTTCACCAGCTCTGCCGTGTGGGTCCACAGGCGGGGTGAAGCGTGGCCAGGGGTGCTGCTACTGGGGCTCACGTTTCCAGTGCCCTCCAGTGGCTCCGGCAGCTGCGGGCTTCTGTAGCCCACGCCGAGAGCGGCAGTCGAGTAACGGTACAGAAGGGTATGTCTAGAAAAGAAAATACATTTTATGCATTATTTGCTTGTTGCTTTCTAGTTCTTCTGGATTAAATCCTAGTCTTCCCTTTGGAAAAAGTTCTTGTGAATTGAAACACCAGATAGTAACTGGATAGTCTTGTGGATCTCTAGATCCATAGCAGCTTGCTATGGAGTTTTAATGTAAAGAACAAAACATTCTGTAATAAAACTCACATTTTGTTTCTCTCTAAATATGTGGTAAGTGGAAGAGATGTGCCTGCTGGTGTCACTGAGACCAGATTTCCGTTCATACGGATGTGTATTACTAGTTGCTATTTATGTGTAGTTGCTAGATATGTGTATGACTAGTTACTATTACACTTTTTTAAGCAATGGAAACAGGACTTCTAGACTCGTCTCCTGCCCTGTCTGCAGTTTGCAACTGGGATAACCTGAAAGTGAAATAGAGCAAAATCCTGGCTGCAGTGTTGCGTGTGGGTTTTGTGCCTTCGCTTAACGGGGTACTGTGGGAACGCAGGTGACTGTAAAAACCAGAGGACCATTTCGGAGCTGCAGCATGTCATGGCTCCATCCTGCCCCGGCAGATGTGGGGGCTCTGAGCGGGGGCCAGTGCCTGGTGGGACCTCTGGAGAGGGGCTTCCTGCCCCCCCGCCCCCCATCCCACAGCTGCCTTGCAGATGGCAGGCTCTCCAGGATTATTTTTAACTGCTGATTTAACAGGCACGCGGCAGATACGGCATACCCTGAGCAAAATGGCAACCAGCAAGGGATCGTGACACCTCTTCCGAGACTCTGGCAGGATTTCAGCTGTCTAAAGAGTGCGTCAGCTGGCGCTGGGTAACAGTGTGGGCTGAGAGCAGACCTCGCCTGCTCCCACCTGAAATGTTCTCTTGCCTTAGAGCGGGGATTAAGGACTTGACATGGTTTTAATACAGTGAAGAGTTTTATTTGTCATTTTTAACTTTTAGAGTGGATGTGTTCGCTCTTGGGTAATTTTGAAGGAAAAATCAGTATTTTGCAAAGGTCAGAGGCTCCTTCCCAACTCCTTCCCTCCTCTGGTCCCCCAACCCTGGCAGACCCAGTTGACATTGTGTAACTGGGCTGTGTCGTGCTGAGGGCTGTGCCGTTAGCTTGCCAAAAGCCTGAGCTGTACCAAGTCCGCACATATGTGGCACAGGATTTTAATTGGCGATAAGTACACACAGGGTGGGTTTTTTATGGGCTGCTCCAAGTATGTACAGCACTTCTCAACAAAAGCAGACAAAATATTCTTTGAGGCTTTTGGGAAATCAGCTACAGGAATAAAGTTTCATAGAAGTGGGGTTTAAATTCTTAGTATTTGTCTCTTTTTTTTTTTGAGGGGACCATGCATGCTGCGAAATGCATAAGGTCTGTTAATAGTCTGATTTTGTTGTTTCCATTTATAATAGGAAAAGTCTATTCATAAATGTAACCCTGCCAAAGAGGCTTGCACAAACAGTTGCATGCTAACACAGGGCTGAATGCAGGTCATTCATCAAGCCTTTCTGTAGGCACTGGGCAAACTGGTTCTGGCCTGTGGGACCAGGATCTGGGCCAGAGCAACCCCTGACCCAGCTCCTGCCCATCCCCGCCGGTGCTTGCCTGCCGAGTCACTGTAGTGGGCTTCACTTGGGTGTGTGCACCTCTCCTGCAGCTGTGAAGGGTGGCAGTCGTCTTTGTGTTAGGCACTTCACCTGCATTTAACAAAAAAAAAATGGTGTAACTTCAGGCGCGTTGCTGAGTGTAGTTATCCTTGGGCTTTGAAGAGGAGCTAGGAACAGTGTTTTGGATGTGGGATCAAGAATGACTTGTTTCATGGTTTTATGTGTGGTTTTTTTTGTTTGTTTTTTTTTTTTTTGTTTTTTGTTTTTGGGTTTTTTTACCCCTATTTGATCCCTTTGAGGATTTTTACCAGTCCTCATACTTGTGATGAACTGCTGTCTGTCCTCAACCTGTGCTGGCTTTGACCTGAAGTGCAGATGTGGGCTGGGGATGTGGGGACATGTGGAACTGGAGGAGCTGATTTTAGCACCCTGAATGTGTTACAACTCCCCTCTTGAGATAAGAAGTAGCCACTGTAGGCCAGCTCCCGTGGGAGGTTGGTTGCCTCTTCAGGGGGGTGCAGTTTGGATTACTTTCTCCCACCTTCCCCTGAGAAACACAGGGCACGGGCTTGTGTGTGTCTATCTAAGGTAATTGAAATAACCTGTTTGAAAAGAAAACATAGGGACATGCAACTTGCAGAGTTTTCCTGGTTTCCATACTGTTGTCTGCTTCCTGCATCTTGGGTTCCTCCACTCTAGCCCGCTCACGTTTCTTGTGTTCAACCTCCTTTCCTGGCAGAAGGGAACTGAACTCGCTGCAGGTTCCTCTCCGGCTCTCCCTGCTTCGGCCAGGCTCGACGGGAGGAAGGGCTGAAACGGGCAAGGGTGGGGGAACTTGCAGGTGGTGGGTGGCTGGGAGGGGGCCCCGCTGAGGGGGGGCTGTGGCGTGTGCGTGTCTCAGCTGACCTGCAGCGCTGGAGGCCATGGGGTGGCTTCCCACCAGCAGAAAACAACCGTTGTTGCTTTTTAATTCAGAATGGAGGATGCAACCATGAATTACAGATCTGTAGAAAACCCAGCAACCGCCCTGTGTGTTGGCAGCACACTACTGTTTAATGTCTTAACCCACTCTATGTTGCTAAACTTTTTTTTTTTTCTCTTGTAAAGCCCTTTTTCCTTGTGGTCGGTGTCCCAGCTGTCTGAAGGGCTCTCTGGGCAGGCCGTCTGTCTGTCCCTGCCGGGCTCGCCCCGAGCACTCCTCCCTGCTCCCCTCTGCCCAGCAGCCTCCAGGGCGGCTGGCTTGCTCAGCTCTGCTGCGGCTGCGGGCCGGCATCATTAAAATCAAAGTTTTCTGCCTCTGCTTTGAACCATTGATGTGTTGAAAGAAAGAGGGCACGTCTCATGAGCCACCTTTGTCTAGACTTGCAGAGTTATCTGGGTGTAATGCCGAGGAAAACGCTGGTGTAAGCTGTTCAGCCGAAGGAAGCGTGCATGGCTGCTGGGGCAGGACGGTACTGCTCTCTGCAGCTGCCCCCCGTGCAGCGATGACCCCGTGAGCTGAGCCGGCGCATTAACCAACTAATCATTCCCTGGGATAGTGTTCTGCTTTAAACCTCCCATAATGGATTGTTCAACAATCATGTTGTGTATAACTTCATTTCATCATGTTTCCAGCATGATTGTTGGGGGTTGAATATTGGCATGTATTAAGAATGCATTGATGTGTATTGAGAATGAGAAGGTAAAGTTACTTGGTGAAGGGATGTTTGAAAGTGAGAGTTGCAGGAGGTTAAGTAGTGAGCGCTGCCTGATCCTTTCTGTAAGGACAAAAGCTCTGAATACTTGGGTTCAGAAATTTTGTTCACTTTAGCTGATGATGAAGCAATTACTGAAACATTTCTCATATTCTGCAAAGCAAATCCATGTCAGAAAATAAATATAGAAGTAAATGGCTTGGCTTTCATCACCAAGCACTTAAGCAGCCTGTTAATGATTTGGAAAAGCAGCAACAGAAGATATCTGAAATAGAAGTGGCAATATCAAATTTATTTTCAAGTTTCATCTGCTTTACTAGAATTAAATCTATACAATGAAGAGAAATAATTACATGTAAGAAGAATGGTGATGGCTCAGTGCCTTGGTCAAGGAGAATAGTTTTGCACATACTACTTGTTGCTGCTTTTGACTGAAATTTTATGGCATGTGATTAGGCCATAGAGTTGCTGTAGGAACCAAGTAGCACAGGACAGACGAGCCCTTCTGAGTCATCTAGCCCTGCTTGTTGGGTTAAATCCCAATGAAGATTGAGTGTAGTTAATCTCTGTTCCTTGATAATAGGGTCCTGCACCTGGGGAAGAATAACTGCGTGTACCAGTACGGGTTAGGGGTTGAGCTCCTGGAGAGCAGCTCTGCATACGAGGACCTGGGAGTCCTGGTAGATGACAAACTAACCGTGAGCCAGCAACGTGCCCTTGCGAGTAGGAAGGCCAAGGGCGCCCTGGGGTGCATCACGAAACGTGTGGCCAGCGGGTCGAGGGAGGTTCTCCTCCCCCTCTGCTCTGCCCTGGTGAGGCCCCACCTGGAGTCCTGTGCCCAGTGCTGGGCTCCCCAGTTCAAGAGAGACAGGGAGCGACTGGGCAGAGCCCAGCGGAGGGCTACCAAGGGGAGGAGGGGGCTGGAGCATCTCTGCTGAGGGACCTGGGGCTGTTCAGCCCGAGGGAGAGCGGACTGAGAGGGGACCTCATCAATGCTTATCAATATCTCAAGGGTGGGCGTCAAGAGGATGCGACCAGACCCTTTCCGTGGTGCCCAGCGACAGGACGAGGGGCAGCGGGCACAAGCTGGAACACGGGAAGCTCCATATAAACACGAGGAAAAACGTCTTTCCTGTGAGGGTGCCCGAGCACCGAACAGGCTGCCCAGAGGTGTGGGGTCTCCTGCTCCGGAGATATTCACACCCGCCTGGACACGTCCCTGCACGGCTGCTCTCGGGGATCCTGCTCCAGCCGGGGCTGGACTGGATGCTCTCCTGAGGTCCCCTCCAGCCCCTGCCATTCTGTCATTCTGTGATTTAAATGCAGAGTTCAAGAAACTGCAGAGAAGTTTATTTTCAGAAGCCTGTTAAATAATTCTTTTTTTCACAGTAAAAAGCAAAGCTTTTATTTTCTTGTAAAGACCAAGTATCCTGGAAAATATTTGAAATACCCAGAGAATTCACTCCTTTATTTATTGTTTTAGAGGAAGCATGTGCCCCTACTGATATGCTGGTAACACCCTGAGTTTTCACGCAAGATGTAGTTACCAGTCTTCAATGGCAGGGAAATGAAGTTAGCCCATTGAAAGGGAAACCCATGGAAAAGCAGCTTAAACTGGGAAATTAGTCTTCAGAGTGGTGTCTCCCTTGAACACATCTTACTCTTTTTCTTGCCATCTAGCAATGGCTTCTGCTGGTTAAAGAAAGTTATTTGGACTTTTTCTGGCCGAGATCTTTTCTATTTCCCCTCAAAGCCCAAATAATAGAGTTTTACAGACCACCTTTTCAGTTCAGTTATTTAAATACCTGGCTGAAAGACCGTATCTCCTATTGTACATGCCTGCTTGGTACTGGAAGGGTTCATGTTTTCCTGTTAGCATGCTTCTGTATGTGCACTGTAGTTGCACGTGATATTTCAGTGACTTAAAAAAAATCGGATTTAATAGTTTGCAGTAAATCATGAATTTTATAAATGAAGGAAATTACTTGGGAAGTAAGACTCAGTAACAAGGAGACCAATCAATCAGCCTCGGTTGTTCTGCGTTTTGTGTAAGGAATTGATGAAAAATGTTGCTAAACACTGATTTTTGGGGTGACTGCATCTTAAGACAACAGAGTGTACAGAGCTCTCATGTCTTCTCTTTCTGCAGCTCTACAATGGTGGATGGAGTTATGATTCTTCCTGTGCTGATCATGATGGCGTTTCCCTCCCCGAGCTGGCAAGGTGAGTGGCACGCGGGGTGGTGCAGTAGCTGTCGGCTGCTGGCGGAGCGGGGTTCCCGTGCCGGCTCAGCACCCTGCTCGCTTCACCAGCTGACCGTGCTGGCGAATTCTGCTCAGGCGTGAGATCTTTGCTTTTCCATTTCAAGTTGCTTCAAAGGATATTCGTTGCCTGTTTATGTATAAAACTTATAGCGTGTACGATTGACTTCGGTCTGCCAGGGCCTGGGGAGCGAAATGGGAAGCCTTGTTTGAATGGCCAACTATTGAGCTATGTCTTTCCAGCCCTTGGGCTGAAGTGCTGTTTTGTGGCTTGCATTCTTAAAAGTTGGTTGTTTGTTGTTTTTGTTTTTGTTTTTTCCTCTGGGAAGGCTCTGGAGTATTTAGTATGGTGTTTGATAACTTCTACGATTGCGCCAGTAAGGTCTTTGGATATGGAAAGTGACTTTTTCATAAATTGCTTACACAGTTGTGTGCAGATAAAGGTTTTATGACATGCGGTGGGTTTAAGATTTGCCTCAGCAAAATGGGAGAAGGAGAGGCAGGAATCATTCATTTGAAGGTCTTCTGGATGCTTTGGGTGATGACCTCCTGAAAGGTGCATACTTGCTACTTTTCAAACAACCTTTAAAAAATGTTGAATAAAGATTTTCTGTGAGTAACATAATTTTCTCCATTTAAAATTTTAAGTGTCTCAAGAGGTGTATCTAGTGTTTGTTATGGCATATCTATGCTCTTTTGTGTTTACCTTGTGAAATCTCTTTATGAAGTACTCTGCTGAAAGGCGTTTGCATCAATATTTGAAAATAAACAATAAAAGGCAGAGTATATTAAATGGAAAGATAGAATGTACGATGAAGATTAAAAATGCACGGAGGTCTGGTGGTTGATCTTAGTCATGTTTATGAATAGGAAATTGAGACAAAATTTAAAAAGGGAGGAAAGTTGGATGAATGTTTATGGAAATACATCAAACAGCTAATGTTATTGGTAAATATTATCTTGAAATAAGGTTTGGTAGCAGTTATCACACTGTACCTTCTTACTGCTCCTGAAGTGCAGCTATCTGCCTCTCAAACACTTTTTCAGCTTTCAGAATTGCTTATATTAAAAATCTTGAAGTTAAACCACCTGCCTCTCGCATCCTTAACATGAAGAGCAGTCGGTGGAGAAGAGGAGCACATGGGAAAGGTGCATGTGAAGGTCTGACGTTCGGGTTAATTTCTCTTGTTCAGTGTGTGGAGTCGGACGCTTGCGCTGCCTGCGTGGTGCATCCTATAGAGCAGCGCTGTCAGCCCACCCTGCAGGTGTTCACATCTTGGTTACTTGACCTCACTCTGCTTAAGAAAAATACCTAGTGGGTCCCTCAGCGAATTTTCATTTGCATTTCTTCATCTAGGTGTTGGCTTCCTTACCAATCAGACACGTAGTAGCAATGGGAGAACTTGCCGCTTTGTTCCTGAGGGTCCGAGTGCCGCTCAGTGCTCACGGGCTGACAGCCTGTGCTAGGGCGAAGGTGGTGGGCCCAGAAGTGCAGACCTGTATTTGGAGTCTTTTCCAAGGGAGAGTGAGCCTTTGGATCCTTTGAGGGAATGGAAGTTGATCCTCTGCTGCCTGCTAACAGGCCACAGAGGTGGGTCTGGTGTGCCCGGACTAGCTTGGGGGTGAGAACAGTTATTTTGTCTTCTCTTTGCACAAAATAACAAAAAAAGTGCAAGGCCTTCTTCACACTGTGCCTCCCCCCCCCGCCCATTTTATCAAAAATCAGTTCATTTCCTTTCACTAGGATTTGGATTGGGGGGTGTGGTGGTTGGTTTTTTTCCTGGTTAGTGTTTTTTTGGGGGCAGGGGGTCCCCCACTTCTGATGAGTGAAGAATGACTGGGCAGCTCTTTGGATAGCATTCAGGGCTAAAGTCAGACTATTTCTGCATTGCCTCTAGGCTTCAGAAGATGAGATAAACATGTCTCTTCCCTACTGGAGTATCCAGAAAAATCCTTTTATTCTAAAGTTTTATTGCAGTGCTTACTAATGTGTTACTTCTTTATTAGCCCTGTAAAGTGGGAAAAGAGGCTTTTCTTCATTTCCCAAGAAGCTAAACCCTGACGAAAGCAGAGCACTTCCTAAATGGCTATGCTTAAGAGTGGAAGGCTTTTCACTTACTGGTGGCAGTGCACAAATGCCCTTTCCTGGCCCCGATGGCCGTGTTAGGAGCACGGCGGGTGAAATGCTGCCGATGCTTCTGCCCGCTCGAGGGACTGGGGGAAGGTGTCTGGGCTGTGCGGGGCTCCGGCTGCCTCCCTTCCCTGCCAAAGGCAGCCTCTCTCCTGGCTGCGAGAGCGGGGAAGGCTGGACGGGGTCTGGCGTCACACCACGGCCAGGAAGCGTTTGGGAGCTGTTCAAACCGCAGAAACTTCCGTCCGGCCCGTGGGAAGCTGGAACGGCCTCACCCCCTCCCCAGCAGTGGGCTGGAGGAGGCTGTCCCTCTGCCCAGCCTTGGAGCTTTCTGACTGTCAGCGTCCTTAGCACCCTGCCTTTTCCGCTTTAGGGGGTTTTGTAATATAGAGATCAACAATAAAGCTAAACAGCTGTTTCTTAGTGCTGGAAAATTCAAAGGCTTTTGTTAAATTAATAAATCCTATATAAAATAAATTATTATAGGCTGCTCAGGGAAGTGGCTGAGTCGCCATCCCTGGAGATATTTAAAAGACGTGTAGACGTGGCACTTAGGGACATGGTTTAGTGGTGGATTTGGCAGTGTTAAGTTTATGGTTGGATAGATGATGATAAGAGTCTTTTCCAACTTAAATGATTCTGTGGTTATTATTATGTCTGTTGTATGATGCCTGATACTGTATGCATTGAGAAAGCAAAAATAAAACTCTGAATAGTCAGCTCTACGAGCTTATTATTTTCTGTTTCCCTGAAATAGCTAAGAATCATAAAGGGAACCTAACCACCAAAAAAGAGTTGTCTAATGTACAGCTAAATGGACTCTAAAGAGACTTTAATTTTTCCAAGTCCACTTTCCTTCATTGTCAGTTCATTGTGATCTGAAGCCCTAGCTGATTCCACCTCTTCCTCCAGTCCTAGTCATTTAAAACGAAAAAGAATATTGCTGCTTTTAAATATTTTGGCCTTCGGGTGTGAAGTCCCTTTCATTCTACTAGAGATTTCAGCAGCTCTCTCTGAAATAAGCTTTGCCTGTGATTTGTAACCTTTCTGGTTTGATTTCAAGGTTTTCCGTTTGAAGAGAGTGATCCGGCTCAGCAGGTGGTCCCTCTCAAAGCCTAGCAGCCAGCCTGCAAAGGGGATAACAGCCGTAGTAGGGCTCAGAGGTCGTGGTTGGGAAGGCGGGTGCCGGTGGCTCCGAGGGCTGGGGTGGCCACGCATGCCCGAGGTTAGCCGATGACTGCAGCGTCTGTGCACGTCCAGTATGCGCGCGGGGCAGGGCGCCTGCCTGCTGCACAGCTGTGGGCTGGGCTGGAGGAAGGCTCCCGGGGTGGCCTCTGCCCTCTCGGCTGTGACTGAAGGTGTCGCTCCTTTTCGCTTTGCCTTGCTCTTTGGTAAAGAGGGATCAGTGAGATGGAATAGTTCCTCTTAAACTTGAGCCATTATAAGGTCAGGCCT
>JMFS01115310.1:0-10104 GCA_000699545.1 Podiceps cristatus
GCTCCATCCTGGCTAAAACCAGGACAAGGGTCAACCATGAGCTGACCAAGTCTGCTAATTAAAAAAAAAAACTTACGAATGGTAGCTAAAAATGAAACTGTCTGTGAAAGCACTGGAAGTTTTGGCAGGCTAAATTCAAGTTCAGTAAAAAAGAAATAATGCCTACAGGAGAAAACAATTAATTACATACACTAATTATACATGAAAATGTCCTTCACATTAGCTACCACTATTCAGAATGGTAGTAGGATTGTTATAGGCTTTCCTCTGAAAATATTAGGTTACTGTGCAGCAAGCATTAAGAAGATCAATGGAATATTACAGAGATGAAGGAAAAAGGAGAGAGCATTACATAGCCAAGTAGAATACATTTGTGTCCAGAGAAGGGAAATTAGGATAAGTCTTATATGGACCATCTTTGATAAAAGTAAAGATTAAATAGAGTAGGACACTAGGAAAGAGGTCAATGATGATGACAGAGATCTCAACTACAGAAATAATGGGAAAAGGGGGTAAACAGTACTAATAATTTCCTGTTTCCCAGAGTGGGAAAACCAGAAAAATCAGTGAAAATATTGCACCAAGGGTTTAAAAATGACATGCATTCCTTATTTTACACAGTGCATAGTTCATTGTGGAACTCATGCCACAAGCGAAATGTTGTCAAAAGGGCAAATGTAGCACAAAAGGGCCTATAGAAATTCCTGAAGGCTGGCTCATTTAAGTCATTAGACACAACAGTCCAAATGCAACATGAGGGTCAAGAAGGAGGGTCTAAAAGCAGAGGGTAACCTTGATCTGTTTCTTTCACTTTCTTTCAATATCCAAAACCAGTTCCCCTCTGAAACAGAAACCTGAGTGAACCAGACATTTTTCTTGACCTAGAATGGCAGTTCCAATGTACTTATAGATGGAATATATTGATTAGAATGATCAGGTGCTAAGAGTTATTAATTGAAATAATTTATATTGAACAGAAAAAAGGTAGACATGAAATAGAATCTGTACATTGTTTTGAAAAAGGCTGCTACATGGCTTTCCATAAATTTTACCACATTTACCAAAATAGAAGAAAAAGCGTAGAATTTTTCTAAACTTGTCACAAGATCTAATCAAGATAAACAATGAATATGTCTCTTTTCGGGCTGGTCATTACTTGTGAGCTTGACCTAGAAATTATTACAACAGTTGTATATTTTCTTTTTTAAATCAGAATGGGTGATTTTTATAACTATTGCTTAAAAAAAAAAAAAAAGCATTGATAGCAAACATAGGTTGATAAAAGCCAGTGATACAGACCATGTTACAGATTCACTTTCAGCTAAATCCAATCTGCATTCTACAAAGGTGACCTCAGGAAGACACATATCTCAAGACGTGGTATTGTTTTATGATGAAGGGTCAATATTCCAATGGTCTCTTCTAGATTAAGTATTTTGGTCATTTGACCTTGATAACACAAAACTTGACTCAGTTACAACTAAACTTTAACTCTTACTATTTCTATGTGGCCAGCCTTAATTCTAGCTCGTCTACTCCCAGGAGCACAATCGTAACCCTGATCTACTAGTGCTTCCAAGACTAGTAGCACTTCTTGCCTGACACGCAGCCTTCTCCCAGATATGAGGCATAATCTTGTCTGAAAACTTTTTCCAGCATCAGAACAAAATTACACAGCAGACCCTTTCTGTCATCTCCTCCAATCCTCATATGGTAATATCTCTAAAATCCGACAATAAGCCAGCCATAAACAGTAGGTCCTTGCTGCTAGAGCAGATTTGCATCTTTTGGCCTCTGCCCTAAAGCAAATATTGAAGCAATTTCTTATTTAATTCCACAATGTAAATCACTGTATGCTCCTCGTTCAAAAGTGCTTATTTAATCCAGTCCTTGTCCTAACCTGACAAGACCCAACACCCTCTCTGCCAGCTGGCTGCCTGTACATGCATTATCTCTTGCATGCCCTTGCAAGTCCCAGGAAGTCTAGGCTAAGGACATTTTTCTTTTCTTTTGTTAACCTGGGCTCTAATCAAATGCATTTCTCTCACCAGCCGTTTCTGCAGTACTAGATCACAACTAAGAAAAGAATTGTCTGGCTTCCTCTAGTGCTCTGTGTAACTCAGCATCCCATTTTGAGGTCTATCTTCTGATCTTTTGGACAGTTGGTGGCCAAAATCCTAATCTCAGCAGTAAATCTGCTCAAGAGAACCCAGTCTGCTCCATTTCTAAATCAGCCACCAGCACCTCCAGCCACCAGCACAAAAAAATAGCCAGTTAGTCTCTTCTGGCAGCAGCCCTTAACCAAAGCTTGAAATTTTAAAGCATTCCATGTCACCAATAAAGAAACTTAAATGTCAGCTCCCACATTGAGTTTCTACTTCTGAATTATATCCAGGTGTCTACTTGACCTTTCTCAAAAAGAGCATTCAGGATCAATTGAAAAGGATTATAACAGTTATTCTGGAGACAATGGTCCTAAAACTAGAGTTTTGCTATGTCTACAGATACATTTAGATCTGTTTGCTTAAAACCTGCTTTGTCCCTGGAAAGTAAATCTTGACACTCAAAGAGATCCCACTTTGTAAGGAAAACTTGCTAATATAACAGAAAAGTCTTTCAGCTTATTTTTAAAAGAAAAGTAGTTTACCTTCACAAGCTGAAGGCAAAATAGTCATGGCTATAATAAGTATGGAAATCAGTTTCTAAATCTAATGTGAGAGGTGTGCATGCATTTTGGTACACCCGTAAGTGTTTTATTTATATGTACACTCCTATAGCAAACAAAATCTAACAAATGAAATATCCACAAGCTAAAAAATTTTATTAAAAAAAACAATTAAATGCTACAGAATAATATCATTGTTGCATGAAGTAATATCTAAAGTATCTTCTACAGCTGTTTATTAAAAAACTAACTGTGATTCAAACACAAGGAATTTTTAAGTGCCTAATCCAATGCAAAATCTAATGCTAACCTTAGAAAAGATCCTACAACTGTGAACAGGGAGGTTGGTTGTTCATTCTTATCCAATTAAGACAATGAATATGTCAATAAATTAATGTGTGCTGAACATGCTACTCTGACTTTCAAAAGGTGCAAACACATAGCAGGACTATCAAAATAGTTTAATCTCAACTCAGCAGTGTCTGTCTGCCCATGCCTAGCCAGCTTGTACGCTCATATTGGCCAGACAGCCATCATACAAGTAGGATACGGCCTTTGGTTTAGCTGGGGCTTCTTACTTTGCTTTTATAGAGAAGGAAACTCAAACACCAAGGGATAAAGGTGTTATCCCTGTCAAAAAGATAACAGTGGAAATACCAGGAATGCAGTCCAACCCTCCTGTTACTATTCCAGGATCTTTGGTCTACGTGGCCAGCTGTTCCCAACAGGTGTATTCTAACTAAACAGGCTGCCTTAAATCCATAGACAGCGCAAATAATGCAAAGTGAGTAGCACTGTTTACATCACACTGATGTTCATCAATGGGATATCATCTCTAATACACAGGTGAAAATGTTTTAGACATTTTGAATTGACCAACCTCTGTTTTATTAAGGCATTTGCATTCTGACCTTCGAAGAGAAAGGAATGCATTCTTCAGGTCGGTCTTCTCCTTGTGAACCAGTACTGATAATTTCAGCTTGCTTTTTGTGCTGCTAGCATACCAAGATGGGTAGGGGACAACCTACAGGGCTCTGCTACTTCCCAAGCTAACCCAGTCCAGCCCAGCCCAGCTTAACACAACCCAATCACTTATCACATTTTCCAGTTCACTGTTCAAACTTCTAGCTGCCATCAGCACTAGGCTAAAGTAAATGTCATCTGCCTCTGGGGCCTGTGGTGAAAAATTTATGTAATCCTGGACATGATACAAGTTTTACAGTTTTATAGCTGAAATCCTCCGAGTTCTTTGGACCTACTGGAAAAGGATTTATTTTATTGTAATTCCCCAATGTTCATTTTTGTATGTGTGTTTTCCTACACAATATGTGCATTGCTTCCAGCAATGTGTTTTATATTACCTGGAAGAATAGAAATGCTCTAATGGGAGGAAACAATTTTATTCTTATTGCCAGTGCAACACAAAACAGAACTTCAAAATGACACCATGACTTCTCAAGCAAAGTCATCCCATTTATTTTGGAGCTTGGGGACCACATTCTCCACTCCCTTACAGTCTTCTGTGCAATTACACTAGTGTAAACCCCACAAATTATGGACCAAAGGTACAGACTTTCTTTTTGCTTCTTGCAGACAAAGCAAGTTGCATGTCCTTGATTTATATGTACATCTGCAGAACACACAGAAAGTAATCTGCCTTGTAATGAGTTAATCTTTTCTCTTTAGGGCACACATTGTGTATGCCTTACTTGTCATAAACTCGGTCTCTTTCCTGGGGAGTGGCCAATGAGGCTTTCATCAGATATTTAACTACAAAGAATTTCATGTAAAGTTCAAAAGCTAGCCTGGACTAGGCTTTGTGTTAAATGTCTACTGGAAAATTAAGATGTCGAAAAATCTCTCTCATCTTTCTAATGCATCTTTTCTTACTTTATGTTGCTCTAAGATGTCAATGACCAATGACCCTCACCTTGATTGTGAAGTCTGCAGTTAGAGGCCCAGATATTCTCAATATCTCCTTGTCAGGAAACTTCTGGAAGTCGATGCTAGAATTGTCCACAAGGAAGGAGCCTGTGGAACTGAGGCTGTTTTCACTCTTCACCCCTTGGAGAGTCTTGGTTTCCAAATCTGACAAACACAAACAAATTAACAGGAAACTAGAGCATTATAATTTGAAGTAAGGGTAAGTGACAGCAGAAAAAGAAAACCAACACAAAACTGTGGTGCTGCAGATTCGCCTCGAATTACCTCCCTGGCCTCCATGTGCCTTAGCAGAGCTTCTAGGAGTATCTGTTCCATGATCTTCCCGGTCACAGAGCTGAGGCTGACAGGTCGGTAGTTCCCAGGGTCTTCCTTTCTACCCTTTTTGAAAATGGGCACAATGTTTCCCCTTTTCCAGTCACCAGGGACTTCACCTGACTGCATTATCACTAAATTAGTGATAATGCAACTTTTTTGTTCTTTTCCACAGCTTATTCACAGTCCCATACATTCCTTTTCTTTTTTCTCTTCCATCTGCTTTTTGGCTTTGTTCAACCCTTAGCTTTCTAGCTCCACATTCACCTCCTTACACATAGGTAATGTTTTTACCCTCTTCCAGGCATATTAATCTATTCTCAGTTAGGCCTATTTGCTGTTGTTTAACTCGCTCTCAGAAAGTCACGCTCCTATGAGGAACATGGCTCAGACCTTCCCCTATGAATGCTGTCTTTGTTAAATTGCTGTTCCCTCTTTCAGTTCAAAGGTGGGTCAGTAAACACATGTTGCTATGGTAGACAATTACTGAAAGCAAGATGTCCAGGAAAGAAAGATCAGCATGACAGCAGGCCTGCCTCTACTCCAGAACAGATCTGATCCATCCCAGTGGAGTAGGAAAAGAACACAGATGCTGAACCCTCCTGAGCTCTCTTTCTGGCTCTTTCTGCATTCACAGCTCCCAAAAGGTGGGCATTAATTCAGATGCTGTTTGGTAGCAGTTAGTTCTGATGGTTAAATCATAATAAACATGTTAAATCATTTATGAAATGGAAATCAACAGCCAAAAAGTAGATCTGCTCCATCATCTAGCTAGCCTTCCTACCAACTCCAGAATATGCTTTACAGCATGTTCAGCAGTAAACCGTTTCTTGTAGTTATTTCAAAGTGACTCCACATTTCTTCCTGCAGGATTGCAAAACTATAATCATTTCACATGTCTTTGTGAAATTATGCACAAAATCTTCTCCCACACAGAGATGCAGCTAAAGCAAAATCTGAATTAGATGGGGATATACTATTAATCTGTGATGGAATCGTATTTTCAGAGACAGTAAATGGGAAAAAAACCTTACTAGCATGTATTAAGTTATTAATTAGGGAAAAAAAAAGATAGCTGCAGCAATTCGACTGCTTTTCAGGAGGGGTCAAGGGAATTAACTCATGAAGAAAGCTGCTGAGGCAGTACACTAAGAATTTGCACTGTATTAATGAATTCCTTCGTTTTCAGTGAGACTGGTCTCTTCCTTTGTGATACACTCGGCCATATATTTATTTCTGGACAGGCTGCATGCATCAGGGGTAAAGATGGTTTTAAGACTTGTGTATATATAATCAGCCTCCTGTTGACTTCTCCCACAACCAAAGTTCACAGGGCAAAATACTCCCTCCCCCACAACTGATTGTAGCTCATACATATATAATCCTTTGGTGGGCGAACAGAAAGATTCATGGAGACATCCAAAACAAAGAAGAGTTGTGTTTGGACTTATTCATGTTTACACAGAGTAGTTAATCTAAATCTCAACCAGTGATTCAGGCAGACCTCACTGATTCAAATCTTTTTGTCCTGAAATGTGATATGGCCTGAGCAAAGACTTTAGATCAATCTCTCCTGCTAAAATCTTATTTCTCTCAAAGCTGTCTTATAGCTCAATTTCACTGGGGAAAAAAAAAAAAAAAAAGAAAAAAAAGAAAAGTATGAAATTTTTGTGCCTTGGAAGAGAACATCTATACTGGGAAAGAAGACA
Organism: Podiceps cristatus; assembly: GCA_000699545.1. Taxonomy (NCBI): domain Eukaryota; kingdom Metazoa; phylum Chordata; class Aves; order Podicipediformes; family Podicipedidae; genus Podiceps; species Podiceps cristatus. The sequence goes on from JMFS01115310.1 coordinate 6,631, forward strand.
GGACAGAAAGGAAGAGTGCAAATCATTTACTGGGAAAGTAATAACAACCGTACTGGAGCAGCTTAGGAATACCCCAAGGGCCACTTAAAACTGAAGTACAGGCAGCATTTGAACTTTAAGAAAAACATAATGTATTTTTTCCATAGTTTATAACCTGTAACTTGCTGGTCTTTATTCACAGCCCTAAATCTAAAGAACCATTAAACAGTTATGGACTACCCACTGTTTTCTTAACACAAGCACTGAGCTACAGAACAGGACTGATAAACCACCCCTTATTCTGCCATTCAGTACAAGTTCTTTATCTGGAGAAAGTTGGAATGATTTGTTGTTTCACCTCCTTGTTGACCTTGTTGACACTAATATTTGTATTTACACTGACAAGCACAGAGAACTCTGGTCTGTGCTGCAGGAAAGTCCTGTTACATTTTGGAAGAGGAGAAAGGGAACCTTACTTATCTTACAATAATTTGTGCTTCTAAGAGGTTATGAAGCACAATTTGTGGTTTTCTTCTGAAAGTAAATCCCATTTACCAACACTCTAGTGTTCATTTGATGCTGGTGAAAAAGGAGCAGGTTGTGAGCAGCTAGTGCATTAGAAAGTAAGAGAGAGGGATGCAAGGAGTTTCCATCCACGAAAGAAATGGATTTGCCTTCAGGCATTCTCAAATCCTGACTCTTCTCCTGGAGAAGAGTGATGCACAGCTGCTGGAATACACAGCTCCCCATCATATGAAGAAGGGAAGTGTTATAGCCACCAAGTCATGAGCTAGCAGCACTCAGTGAGCTTATCTCCTTGGAGCAATATCACTACTAAGGAGCATGGTTTGACTTGTGCATGCTGTTTCTGATCTTTAGACTGATTTTGTGTGTATGTGCATGTGTGTGTGTGTGAGCACCTACAGGAGTGAGGGAGATTATCATAACAGGAACATATGTTAAAGTCATGAGTGGCTTGATAGCTAAGATCAGCTGTAGGGAAGCTTATTCTTTACTGTCCTCAATATTTCTTACTCAGTGGGATAAATTTTATTAGTTTTAAACAAAAGCACTTGGCACCAAGCAAGCCAGCCAAAGGATAAGCAAACAGAGATGACTGAAAAATTATGGAGGCGCAAAGGATTCTGCAACGTTGGCCAAACTCTGCTCTGAAAAGAGCATGTACCACTGATGTAACTAGGTCTGAGGAGAGCTTCTGAGGGCAGGAATCATCCCTGTGTTGAAATCAGTGATCTGAGAGAGGGAAACCAGACACCACAGTATAAACAGAGCACTGTGGGTTAGCAAGGCTTTCTTAAACAAATGTACACTCACTTTTTCTACTTACATAAATGATCGGGTCCTTTCAGCACGAGGCGAACTTGCCTGCTTCCATAAGGAATAGCAACCACTGTATCATCCACTGTGGGAAGAAAAAAATGCATGAAGTAAATAAGCAAAGAAATACCCATCTGTTTTCAAATAAGCAGTGAAATAAGTGCTCAAAAGGCAGTCAAAACAAAAACTTTTGGACCAATTAAGCAACCTTATGAATTATAAGAGAACACAAAATCTGGAAAAAAAAAGAACTTGTGGTAAGAACCTTCTACTTAGAAGAACCCAAACCTGTTGATTTTCTTTATTCTCAACTCCTTCACAATCATGTTGGGATTTCAAGAGGAACTAATAGCTTTGTATTTCACCAGGATTCCATTTAAACATCTTCCAGTCTTCAGCTTCTCTTTTCTACCCTACAGCTTCTCCGTGACCCTGCCTATGCTATGTGATGATCTCCCACTGCCCTCAGACATGCCTTCCCTTTCACACCTTTTATTTTAATGACTAGAAATGTTATAATTCTGCTTCCCTTTCCACGCCACTAACAGAAAGCCCCTGGAAAACCTGAAGCCCATTAGGTTGTCATGTCTTAGAGTAGGATCTTGCACCTTTGAGGCCCTTGGGAGCTTTGCCAACTGGATTTAATATGAGGTGTGAATTGGCATGAGTCCCTTCCAACCCAAACCATTCTATGTTTCTATGATTAATTAGCAAAGATAGACATCTTTAATTTCTACACAGAATTCAAACTCTCTATTTGAAAAGGCAAATATTCAAGTCTTACAAAATTAATGAATTGTTGATATACTAATGTTAATTTTATTGGTACCATTCTGACACTCATATGCAAGATATCCAGTAGGATAAACAAATTTTATCCATTTTGGGGAACAAAATCTATTAGTATGACTATCATTTTGCTGTATATATATCATGTTTATTGGAATGATTCTGGAAAAAGAATAACTTCAATTTTCAAAAAATAGTAACGGTCTTTTTACAAGCCTTATTTAAAGACAGTCCGATGTCATTATTTCACTGTTTCTCAGTTATGAGCTCTGTGCTGGAGAGTTAACAAATCATTCATATGTCACAGAAAATTGGACAAAGACGATACAATCTTATATATCATATATTCTTAGCATGTCTCTTCTGCCCCAGGGTATTACTAGGACTATGTTTCACCTGATCTTGGCACTACTCTCCACTTGAAATCCTAGCACACTTTACAAGAAATGCAAAGCTCAGTGGGATTTATGCTCATCACAGTGCTTCCTGCTTTCACAAAGCAGAAGCAGTAGGGACAGAAGGATAATTTCCTGAGGTTAACAGTGATAAGAAGGAGACATTTCCTGTGAAGAGACATGTGAAAGTAAGCATGGTATTATTTATTCACATCTCCCTCCAACAATAAGCAGAGCAGCATTGTGGAGCAGCTCTGTGGAACACTCTGAAGAAAAGGTGCAAAGTGTGTTAATGTGTAGTTGGTTTCCTCCAGAGAAGATGTATAGGTAGGCAAGGGAGAGTCCCAGATAACTGAGAGGGCAGTGGCCCAGGACTGTGAAGAAAGTGCAAGGATTTAGGCAGAGGTTATATGTCAGGTACAAACATCAGATTCCCATGAGAGATCAGTTTCATCTGGTTTTGGATTTTGAATTTGGATTTTGTCCAAATGGTCTGTCAGTTCTCATGATGAAAAATGGAATTGTTTCTATTTCCCCATTACTAATGATGTTCAACATAAATCTGGAATTGCATCTATTTTTGACAGCAATGGCAAGAGTAATCAGATAAATACCTATTCTGCCTCAGCACAGCAATTTCTACAATTCTCTTTTAAAAGTAATCTACTTCACTAGAAGATGTAAATCCTCTTTTACAGAAATACTAAATTTGCACAAGGTGATTAGCAGAATTCACCAACCACTTACGGGATCAACTCTCTAGCTCCTTGATGAATATGAAGAAGCCTGCTTAAATACAGCTCATCTCCATAGGAAGATGCAAAAAAAAAAAAGGAGATATTATTTTTAAAAAAAGAAAGATTAACTTTCTGTAGACTTAGAAAGATTGAACCATCAAGCTTAGGACTAAATGAAAAGGATATTTCTGGAACGAAGTCTTTTGTAGCTTTATATATATATATATATTTATATA
>KL283869.1:0-40898 GCA_000699545.1 Podiceps cristatus
TGGTGTCAGACTTTTTGGGCAGTGTAACAGAGAAATGTAGATACTGTGATGCGGTCACAAGCTCATCATTTTGGTATCATGTATGTTTAGGCTTGAGGTACTCTAAATCTAGTAGAGTATTGGCTATGGCTTTTGTACTTTTTTCTTTCATGTGAATTACTTGATGAGAATTACCTGAGAAAGAAGTTTTTCTCTGCTGCAGTTGATGTTTTAAACTAGCCAGTCTGGGAGGCCAGGGCTGGCTCCTCTGGCCAAGTATTTACTCACCTTTTTTGGATGTATTTTCCAACCTCTGCTGAGTTTTGTGTTCTGCTTTAAAATTCTGACTTGGGTACAAGGTAACTACTTTTAAGACTAGTTAGTTTACGTGTAATTATAAAGCCCACACAGACACGGAAAACCTAAGGCAATTAGCAAGTGGTATCATTTGTCCCTCTCTGGGATTTTAGCTTCCAGTCTCCACTTTGTTAATATGAAACATGAATGTAGATTTGATTGTCAGCAGTGCTGTACCATCTTGCCTTAAGAAACAAGGCACTGCATGCTTCCGTGTGCCTATTTGGGAGACAGACGTTTTCCAAATCCTGGTGTGATGGGTTCATTCTGGCCAGGAGTTAAGCACCCACACCACTGCTTGGTCACCGGTAGAGTGAGGGGGAGAATAGGGAGAAGAAAAGCAAGAAAATGCCTGCATTGGTGAAGACAGTTTGAAAGAGAAGGAAAGAGGATAGGGGCAAAGTGCTGCAAAGGTGTATTCACCAGCTCTTGTGGTCAGACCAATGTCCAGCCACTTCCTGAGCAATGGCTACATTGGAAGGTGTTCCACTTCCCTACTCCAAGTTTTTTATGACTAAGCATGATGTCATATGGCATGGAATATCCCTTTGGCTGGTTTGGGTCCGCTGTCCCAGCTGTGTCCCCTCCCAAATCCTTGCCCACCCCCAGCCTACTTGCTGGGGGAGGCTTAGTGACAAAGCAAGCTTTGATGCTGTGCAAGCCCTGTTCAGCAACAGCCAAAACCACTGGTATGTTATCAATGCTGTTTTAGTCACCAACTTGAAATGTGCCAGGGCATGGACCGCTATGAAGAAAGTGAACTCCATCCCAGCCAGAGCATTTGGATACCACTGTTCTAAATGAAGCAGTCCGTTCTTGTTAGACGAAGTAGGGTGCTGCAGGTCTGATGACTGATGTGGGTATTAACAGTTCTGGCTATCTGAAGCAAGGTAAAATGGGCAAAGTACCAAAAAAAGACTTTAAAAGTTAGGTAAACCTTTACCTAAACTTTGGTAAAAATTCGCCCTCCTGCCTCCTCCCACCCCCCACTTAATAATTTCATGGAAATAGCTTACAAATGGGCCTTAATCAAATGTCGTGATGATTAATAGGAGATTTTCTGTCTGTGTTTTCTGTCTTTCTGTGTTTATTGCTGAAAAATAAAAGTTGAATGGTATGCAGAAGGAAAAAGGAAGGTGAGAGAAGGAAAAAAGGCTTTTCTGATTAAACCTTACTAAACTTTCTGAAACTATGACAAAATATCTAATCAGAAAGGCATAAAAAAACCCAGTGCCTGTAGGAAACAGAAGATCAGTTTGACTGAAAGATCTAATACTAATTTTCATCCAAAGGTGGCACTAGTCTTTTGCACTTGGAGCTTTTGTTGAGAGATGGGAAACGCAGATACCAAGAAGCCTTCAACTAATCCAACGCTTACCATTAATCCCAAACAAACCATCATTAGTATCTGGCTTTATCCTGCTTAGTCCTTGCTGGATAGTGAATTACATAACCTTTGTTTTATTAACATTTAATGGAAGCTTATTATCAGGTAGGTTACCTCCAAAAATGGCAGGGGGAAAAATGTAAAGTTGCTGCTTTCTTTTCTTTATTGATTATTTGAGGGATTTTTGAGGACCTCTTAAAGGAGTGAGTGGATATTTTGTGATAGTTCCATAAATAAATTAACTTAAAACTCACTGAGCACACTGCCTGGCAAAAAGGAGCTGTTTGAAAAATTACATATACCTTTTCTACTTAACTAGCAGATAGTGTTGATGAACTTAATGTAGAAAAGGACTAAAAAACCCCTTTATGGTACAAAAGAACTTGATCTGATATTCAGGTGCAAAAATACATACTTTAAAGTCTTTTCAATGATGGTCTTTTCTTGTGTCCTCATACATTGTTGCAGACTGATCTTAGTGGTTACGGTATTAATAAGATGATAAATTTTCCACATGCACAAAGTATGGCTCATTATGCTCAAGATCTTGGCCCTTTTTAGCATGAGGAGTTGGTGCTGGAGTTGTAAAAGGAAATCGCTAGGTGAGCATTGCAGGGAGGGGAAAGTATTTTGAAGTTAAAAATGTGAAGGAAAAAACTGTCCAATGCCAGAGGATGTTAGGATTTTGACGTATATATGGTGCAGTATGGCAGTGGCCAGTAAGCAAGTCATTTCAGAGCTGTTATCTGAGTTGCATCAGAATAAATGCTGATATAAAAGGAGAAAAAGTTTTGTAATCCATGTTGGAAACGTGTTTGCTGAGCAGCAGATCTGCAGCAGATACTCTCTGTGATCTGAGCATGTATAATGTGTAGTAAGAGAATACGTTTAATTCCACTTGCTAGATGTTTACCTTCAATATTTTTCCCAAATGGCAATGGTCCATTATCAAATTGTCAACGTTTTCTCAGTATTGATAAAACTCCAGAAATGGGAGAAGTCCCGGCAGTCAAGGTACATAATTACTTCACACCTATGCTGAAAAGGATGCAATAACAGACTTCACCATTTCATACGGCACGTATTGGTACAGGGGTCTCTCTGAAACCGTCAGCTGGACAGTCCTGCCTTGATGTGAAACTTTTGGAGCTCATTAAAGATCTCACTCAAGTGCGCTCTCAGCTGTCGAGTCTTTTATGTCCTTCTGAGTTTACTCACGCAGCAGTTCAGCTTCTGCAAAAGGCTGAAGATTTTAATTGTTGGAACAAAATCCAGAAAGCCCTTTTGCTGTGTATGTGAGGTATCGCATCAAAGTTGTGCCTGCTGCTCATTGTCACATCTGAGAATATCACCTGACATATCTTGATAAAGCTTAAATGCCTCTCCAAAAGTGACAGACTATTCAAAAGGAAATTTGTTTTTAAAGCTGGTTTTGGGAGATTTCATGCTTGTGTGGTTTTGTTTTAATAAGAGCAAGCTAGTCATTCTACTCACATAGTAAATGGGTGACATCTTGAACGGTGATGAAAGAGCAGTACAACTGTAGATTATCATTGAGTCAAACTTACAGTCTCTGTCTTCTAGGAAACATAACATATTGAGGATAGTATAAGGTCAGAAGAACTTCCACATAATTTTGAAGGCAAAATTTGATGTAAACAGAGGTAGAATGTTCTCAGGAATACGTGTGCAACTACCTTTCTGTTTTACTACTTCAAAGAAGTTTTGTGCTATTTGAATGATCAAGACATTTTGAAAATCTGGTAGAAAGAGAGGAACTATTTTATGAGATTAAGTGATACCTTTTGAAAATACAAACCTTTTCTTCATAAATACATCATTTTTTTCTAATAAAAGATTATGCTTTTACCAACAAATTTTACCTCTGATGTTGTTAAACCATCATAGCTATTGCAGTGATATATAGCCATGAGAAAAAATTTGAATCATACAGAATGCTAATGAAGGTGTTTTGATGGTATCTTCAGAAAGTACAAATTTAATCTATTGCAAAAAAAGTATACTAGGAAAATCAAGTCACTAAAGTATTGGGAAAAATGACAGCAATTTTGTGAACTAAGTAACTCAGCATCACATGAATTTTCCTGTGCCTGCTTTTATCTGTGAGCCTTGAGCGTTCATTTAGTTTATTTTGAAAAGCTCAGACCAAAAAAATAAGGTCTTTTCCAGATACTTCCAATGATTGAATGTGTTTGATTTCAGCAAATATGTTGTAGGATTCAGCACTCTGGATGATTTAAGGACCGCTGATGTTAGTGCTGATTCTCAGATTAGATGACTCAAAGAATTGTTTCTGGAAAGAATTAATTTTGATTTGACCATGATATGCAGTAAAACTTATAATGACCATTTCTTATCCTTTGGGTCACAAGATACCTTTGTATTAGTTTATCTGAGTGAGCAGTTTCCTAGCTGTTTAAAATACTCTTTTTGTAATGCATGTATTCTTCTACCATCTTGCACTCCGTATGCTCAGAATTTCCAGCACGTACCAGCTTATTGTGTTGCTGTTAAATAGCATTGGGAGAGAAGGAGAAATGGCTGTTTGTTCTTAGAAGAAAGTAGTGTCAGGGACAGAGGTTTGAGTATCCAGACCCGCAAGGCGTGCTTTATGCTTCTATTGCCTTGTTTAGGTTTCAGCCATATCCCTTTTTCTGTCTTTATCAATTGGAAAATAGGAATACGAGAGAGAGAAAAATACGGCTAGCTTAAAGGAAGATTAAGTGGTAATTTATTCAGCTGATAAACATCTACATTGTGACACTTCTGCTAATAGAGTGTGCTTTGCTTGGGAGCCAAAGGGATAATAGCCCATCATCTCTTGGAAATGAAATTACACTGGAGGTAAGATGCAAACATTAACAGTGAGGGTAATTAACAACTGAGTGCAATAGCAGTTGACAGGGTAGTTTCCCCACTGGGGAGAATTTCAAATTGAAGCTGAATATCTTGTGAAGGCTTGCTTCAACTCAAAGTTCTGAGCCTTAGAAATAGTGGATTGTGAACAGGAACAGCTATGTGAAATCCTCTGTGCCGAGTGCTTGTATGTAAGATGATGGTAGTATGGGTATCTGATCATGCCTTAGCGGGGAATTGGGAACATGAATTATTATGCCTAATGCTTGTAATATGTTCCAGGAGCCTTGGCTGAGAGATACAAATAATCATTCATTATGATTATTTCATCTACTTTATATCAAACTAAATTGCTTTGAATTGATACTGTCTTTAAAATTGTCTTTAAATTTGATATATTTTTTATTCTTCTGGTATATATGGATAAAGGGGTGAACACGGACAGAGCTAAACCATTGCATCAGAACAAGGATTGACTTCTCATCAGTTAATTCAGAAAGACGGGAAACCTTAAAGCACCGGGAACTTGTTGATTCGGGGGGAAATACTGAGAAATCACCAAGGATGTTAGCAGTGCCAAGTTCTGCCGTACCGCCATTGCCTTCAGCAAGCTTTGAGCTGGGGTGTTGGGTTCCAGCAGGTGGAGTTGGTGCCAGCAGCATGTTGAACTGGCAGTGTGCTCGAGTGGCTGGCAGGCTGCAGTGCTCCTTGGGTACTGGTGAAAACAGTGTCGTCTTACACCAAATCTTACAAAGGGCCATGTGTGCCAATGTTCTGACATCCCCAGAAATGTGGGGATTCCTTTGGCTTTAAACAACTCGACAAGTTGCCGGCAGAAGCGAGTTAAACCGTGGGATTTATTCCTGCTCCCCCCGCCTCCCTCCTTTACTATAGGAATTGCAGTAATGGGAGGGATGTCCTATAGAATTCAGAATCTTCTTCCAGTGGTTTTGATCTCCTAGTGGAATACAGGAATGCTTTGTCCCTGGTATGGACTTCCAGACAGAAGTTCAGTAGAAAAACCCACTCACGTAACTGACTACAGATGTTGTTAAGTTTCCACGGGTGTCATCTCTATTATGTTTTTAGGGAGTTGTGCCATACTCTATTATTTTCTTTCCTAAACATCAGGTATTCTCTGCCCCAGACTTGACAACATGTTGTAATAATGCTGCAGTTGCAGAGAATCCCAAGGTAAAATACTCAGGCAGAGCAGAGAGCAATGGTTTCTTCACTAGCACCAGTTGTATGGGTAGAGTGTGCTGGGTAGTGGGGAAGGGTAAGCGTGCAGGCCTCTGCAGCTGCTCTCTGCAGCCTGGCTGACGCTATTAAGAGATCTGTACTGAGCAACAAACGCACGTGAAGTAGCAGGTGGTTGTCTGAGCCAAGTTAAGGAAGATGTGCCTAGGCACATTAAATCCAGCTCAAATAATCTTCATCAGTGAGGACAGCAGATTTCTGTTCCTATGAACAGGCTGTCTGAAATAGCGGACACGGCTCCCAGAAGGGATTTTCACAGGCTTTGGCAGGCAGCCTCCAGAGGGATTTTCACTGGGTGGGTGTTCCCAGAACAGATCGTGCACATTATTTTAAGGGAAAGTTAAGAGATGAAAGCATTTCCCCTCTGCTTGAACACTTGCCCAAGTTTGAAACCCCTCCTTGTCAGGTTGCTGTTCTGCTGACCTGGCTGCAAGATGCCCGACAAGTGCAGATGAGGCTGGAAAAAGTTCTTGTAGTCTAATGCTGGCTGCCCTTGTGTTACGTGTCCAGGGACTGCTACTTCTATATGCCTGTGTCTAGGCCCAGTAAAGCTGAATTATAGAAGCTGGATGATGCTGGAGGAATGGGAGGATGCCTTGTTCCTCCTGTCACAAACTGAGTGTGCTACCATAAGTGGGCACAGTCAGCTGTCTTGGGAGAGTCCGTGAGAGCATTGACCGGTGACTTTTCTAGCTCACCAGCTCAACCAGGCCGGTGGCTGAGCAGAGCAGGGGAGCAATGTGGCAGCAGCACCGAGCACAGCAGCAGCAGAGAGGGAGGGCACAGCCAGACGCCGCAGCTTCCCTCCTCTGCCCTAAACACAACGGGGAAACTTTCTGTGCCTGTGGCTGCTTCCCATGGCTCTGCCCCTAGTTGCAAACCATTCACTATGGTGACTACTGAGAAAGCAGCTCCCAGCCAGTTTCCCCGAGCATCCTCCCCGCCGGACCCTGTGCTCCCACAGGGTATCTTTGTGCCCTCAGTCCAGGCTGGGCTCCGCACCTTTACTGCACAAGATTGGATCTTGCCCTGGCAAGTTAATGCAATTGATCTGGCAGGTGACTTTCAGGATCAGGTAGGTGAGGCAGCACAGACTGGGGGAAGTCAGCAGTTTGGGATTTGTAGTGGTTTTTTTTTTCTCCAGGGTCTGGGGAAATTTGTGAAAAACTCCTTCATCTTAAACCTGGTTGCTTCTTACTCCATTGTTTCTTGTCTATACAGTAAATACAAACGATCCCTGAAACAAGCGGTCCCCATGCCTGCCGGTGTCCTGCAACTGTGCCTGCTGTGGGGCCCCTGCGTCTGTAGCTTCCAGCCGTGCAGGTGACTCCTGCTGCAGCGCTGCCCTGAGGCACAGTGTGCGGGAAATATGTGTCATCTCAGAGCGGTACAAATTTGTTATCGTTTCAGGAAACCTTATTAGTTCAGAAAAAAATAAAAAAGTTTTTTTGTTTTGTTTCTATAACAACTCTCGCTGTGCCATCTGCTGCTTTATATGCTTGAACCTGGTAGGTGCCATATAGCTAATCAAAAGCCCGGGTGCTTGCTCTCTCAGTAGCAGTGAGGACCTGCAGCTACACACTGGTGGTCCTCAGGCCTCTGCCCTGGCGCAGCACTAGCACGACTCCCTTGCTTTCTGGGAAAGGTGGTCAGATTCTTCCATGCTACACGATCCATTTTGAGGGTCTGGCACATACATTCATGCTTAAAATGTAGTGGGCCCCAGCACCCTGCTGATGTAAACAGGCTTGAGTCCGTGGCATTCAAGAAAGCTGGTTTACATTGACTGGTAAAAAGGTGCATAGTCTTTAAGACATCAATAGCCACAGGTATAGACATTTTACATTCTCAGTGATTGGTGGAAGTAAGAGGGCTTGTCCCACTCTTGTGCTCATTTTACCTAAATTCCGTGCCACTGGTTGCCGTAGGACTACCCTGGATTTATAAGTGTGTGTGGGCAAACATGCAGGCTTCTGTTCTGCCCCATGTCACTCGGTGACATTTGTACCTTACTTTCACCCATTTAAATCCTGACCAGAAACTGGTAAACCAATGGCAGACCATTGCACCGTACTGCCCACTGGTGTGGTTTCTCACAGCAGTTTTATGCCCTGTTCATTTCAGTTAATGCTATTTATGTGAGATTAATTTTGAATACACTGCTGCTTGGTGAACACCTCTGGATAAGTAGGTAAAAAAAGTCTGACAAACTTCTGGGAACTGACTGAAAGTCTCTCACAACAGTGGCTTTCCAGTTTAACTAACTGGAAATACTAGAAAGCCTCTGTACACCTACAAAAATTAGTTTAATTTTTAAGAGTCAGCTTTGTGTGTAGCATTCTTTTTGGCTATTTTGATCTAACATTTGTTGATTTGAGTCTCCTAACAACTGTGTAGCCTTAGGAAAGTCCATAGACAGGGAAAACACAGAAAATTGACCTTATGGTCTATTATCTAATCTAGAAAACTCTTCTTGAAGGTATCCATGACAGGTATTTGTGTTAAAAATCATAAATTGGGCTTGGCAAATACAGGGTTTGGGTTCTTTTATGTCTGCATTTCAGCTTCTGAAAATGCTGCCCAAGAAGGTTGTACAATCTCCAAATTTGGAGGCTTTCAAGCCCCAGCTAGACAAAGCCGTGGCTGACCTGTTCCAGTGTTGGAAATGATCCTCCTTCAAGTGAGAGATTAGACAGGAGCTGTCCAGAGGTCCCTTCCAACTGGCATTTCTGTTATTTTGAATATGAATCATGTTTATCGGCTTTTTCCACAGTCATGAAAACTTAAAATTAACTTTTACAATTAGATGAAATCAGGAAAGCATAAAGGAAACCTAAAGTTGAGACATGAAGTAACAAGCATGGCAGTGTTAAAAGACAGTGGTGCCTGTGATTCACTTCATAACAAATTTGAACACAGTCTCAGCAAGTTTCTGATTTGACCTTGAGAGCTAGCCCCCAAAAAAGACACTTTGGGACCTTATTTTAGGAACATTGGACTTGACAAAATGACCATCTTTCTTGAACATATCTGGTATGAAAATAAAGATCCGTCCCAGCTGCATAACCTTAGGACTCTGTCCTGTGGGGATTCAGCAAGAATAAATCCCTGAGTAACGTGGCGCTCCTATGAATACAAACACCTTCCTCTTTATATAAGCATGTGGGAAAGTAAGGCTCTCAGCTATATAGCGTGCTGCGGAATCACCGGCATAACAATTCTGATCAAAGCTGACACCTCCCATCTGTTTCTATATGCAGCCTGTTCAGCATAAATCATAAACAGATGGTGTCATGGTGTCAGTGTCTCACAAGTCATGCTGCAGTCACTGGGTGTTAGCTAGGGCTCAGTCGATGCCTAACTTTGCCATTTAATCCTTTATTGTTGAGTGTGTTTCATCCATAGAAATAACCTTTTATCCATCTGAAGCCAACTGCTTGCTGGTTTCCAGGGCGTGGGTGGCCAGAGAACAGGTTTTTCCACCAGCCAAGCTGTTCATCTTCCAAAGCTGCCTGGCTGCAGTACCATTGTCAACAAGTTTTGCAGAGGATCAGGTCCTGGTAATGCATACTGACTCCCTCCAACCCATTTTCCATCTCTTTGCCACCTACATAGTTAGCTTGACTCTCAGAGCAACACATTTTCACTCTCTTATCCCACTAATTTGTTAGCTGGGGTAGCTAGTTGTCTTGCTTTCCTCCACTTGATCTTCCAAGCAGGGCAGCGTGTTGGAAGAATAGTCTACCTCCACATAAAAAGCCTCCCATCAGTGAAGGATTTTGAAGGATTGGATAATGGTGATGTAGGGCTTAACCCTTATTATTTGTGACTACTGTTGAACATCTGGCACTTTAATAGGAGTTGTTTCTGGCTCAGAATCCAATCAGCTAAATTCTTCCTCTCTGATTTCTTCCTGAAGTTGCAGCTGAGCATATTCAATTGCCTTTGAATGACTGAAATTAATTTTTCTCCTTTGTGGTTTCCTCTTTGGCCATATCAAGGATTGAGTTTGAAATGTATCTCTCTACTGCTCTGATTTAGAGCCCAATCAGCAAAGCTGGAGCAAACTCCAAAGTTTCTTGATTCTCCTTGATATTGTTGAGATTCAGAGTCTTGGCTATGCCCTGTTCAGGTTGCTGCTTCAAAGCTTGGATGTAAGTCCAGACCCGATGACCTCGAATGGCTGGGAATCATCTGCACCTCAGTCAGCTGATACTTCTATCAGGCTACTGGGCAACCACTTTTAGCAATGCAGCTGCAACTCTGTGATGTGACATTGGCTATTGACAGCTATCCCAGAGCCTGAAGCCCGTGTCCCAGGTGGAATGAGTCTGAGTTGAAGAGACAAAGCTCCAGGAAATTAATTCCTCACCTCAGCAGCAGCTTCAGCTCTTGTTGGATTTCTCCAAAGCCTGTAAGAAAACCACCCTGTGAGTGTCAACGCCACCTGAATGTCTTGCAAATCAGAACAGCCAAAGTTCAGCTGCTGTTCGCTTTGACATGGGTGTCGGTGTGTTCAGAAGTGAGGCAACACATCAGTGATTTATTTCAAATAAAGCAACAGCAGACAAAACTCCAATTTTCAGCCTGAGTAATCACTGCAAATTTGCTCCAAATGTTGAACAGATGGAATCTGTATATGACTTCTCTGAGTATAAACACAAGCACCCTGTCATATTTCAATTGCTGATGTAACAACACAATGTGGCTCTTTCTAAAGGGAAAGTACACAAATTTAGGGGTCCGATTATTTGTTTTCTCAGTGTAGTAAAAGATCTGGTGTATTCACTTGCAAATAACACATGACACTTGCCAATTAGTTTCACTCCGTTCAAATATTTGCTCGGCAAAGTGGTAGTACGAGTTCTCTGCAAAAGGTGTATCTTTGATATCAAAACCAATTTACACTTAATTTGGCTCTGCTGTTGCCACATTTGGTCACTTCTGATATGCAAACTGGCATGAGAACAGAAGTGGAAGAGAGGAGGTCTTTTTGTGAGTCGTGGCCTCTCCCCTGATAGAAGAGGAAGGAGGCCTGGCAGTCCCTAAACGGGGCTCTCCTGCTGTCTCTTCTTCACTTGCTCTCTGGCTTTAGGAGAGGTACTTGCCAATTCATGCCTCTATCTGTGAACAGTAGGTGGTTATTTTCCTTCCATAAAATGTTTTGAGATCTGCTGATGAAAAATGCATGAGTTAATATTCTTACTGTTATGGCTTAAGATGGGGATTTTAAATGGGGACAGTGAGGCTCTGTTCTTCCCCTGCCACTGGTGTTTGTGACCCTGCATAAACACTGTTGTAGCAAAGGGGGAATAGGGGTAAGACCCCTCCTACTGCTCAAAGGAATGACTAGAGACCCCACAGGCTTCTGTGTTGTCTGAGGCAAGCTGTCCTGACCCTTCGTGGGCATTCCCCAGAAGGGGCCTGCACCCTCCTCCCCAATGCCTCTGTCGGCGGCTGGGATCGCAGTTTCCCTATGAACGTATGGAAACTCCAGTGCTGTCTCCTCCCTTGACACTTGGCTTTGACCTTTCTGTATTTCCCTTCTCTTCTGAAGAATGAGCTGGAATATTTCTCTACCTTCTTTCCCTCCACTAATGTGGATCTGCTAGTGCTGGTTTCACCTCCTGAGCACCCGGGATCGCTACCCCTTTCCCTCCTTCCCTCTGCCTGCTCTGGACCTGTGAGCAATGGGAGCCGTCCCAGTACCACCACCCCCGCTGTATCATCAGTGCAGCGGGACTGTTTCTTCAGAAAACTTAACATTGCTGCAGACAAGTCCCCTGAGCCTTTCCTGCCACCTTTTTCCCAATTGCATAAATTCATTATGTCTGAAAAATATCCTGAATGGAAGAGGAGCCAAGCAGCCAGATGATTGCTGTAGCTGATTGCAGCGTCTGCTAGAGCCTCATTAGTATTTTAGCTTTCGGACGTAGTTGCAGGATAGATTTGCTAGGTTCATTTGCTTCCAGCAAAAGCTGCTTTAGGCTTACACATGTGAGGCCAAGTACCCTGAGGGAGGATTTAACATGGCAGGCCAATGTGTTAATGTTTTACATAATATTTAATAAGAAAACCAGCTGTCATTTGCTCTTAGTCAGTTGATTGGATCTTTGGCAGTTTCCAATACTTCTGGCAAACTTCTTCCCTGCTAGAGATGCTAAAGGTGTCAAAACCTCACACACGGTATAACGTTTGGGAATGTGCAATATTCTGAAATGTGTGCAGGAATTTCCAGCTTCTGCTCTTTCTTTTTAGATCCTGCTAATATCATCTATATAAATACACAGACATGCAAATTTTCACGCCTCAAACTTCCTTTTACTTCTCTGTTAGCCTCCTCCTCTCCTTTTTAATAGATGCCTTAAAACTCTTTGCAGTTGGCAGATTCTCATCACCATCCTCCATTCTGGCTTCACTTATATCTGCCTGACTTTTTTTTTTTTTTTCTTTTCTCCTCCACTAGAAAAAGAGAGAAAGGGAAGATGAGTTAGAGTGGTATTGCCAGTACAAATCTCCCAGGGGACCTCTCCTCTTGTGCCCATTGTTGGAATCAGTTGCGGGAATCTCTCGGCTCTGCCATTGCTGTCACAAAGTGCAGAAGTTGGTCTGTGAACTTCCTATAATATCACTTGCCGACTCTGCTGCCTTGTTTGTGAGCTCTGGCTGATCTGATATTTATGACAGGAGTTTGCTGTCTCCCCTTTGAAATCTATCGTACTGAAGAGCTGTCAAAATATTTATCAATAATAATGGTAACTGAGAAGGGTGTAGTCTGGGGGCTACCACAGCAAATTGCGATTTTGTTTTTTCACCTCTGCTATTCCAAGTCTGTCCTGCATGTGTGCATACTGTCTGACATGTGAGCAATTACTTTCAAACAGATTCAGTAGATTTTTGTTGCTCTGATTTTTTTTTCCGCCTGTTTTTCAGAATGGGTGCTGTGTCATGGCTCACAAGTCACAGGATGGTCTCCTGATGCTCGCATGATTCAGTAAAGGAAATTTATTTTAGTGCCCCAAAGCCCCTGCTAGTCCCTGCTTGCTATGTACCTTTTTTCAGTTATGTTCTGAGTAGCTGCATAAACCTTTTCAGGCCATGTCATAGCTGAGCCTCAACATCCTTTAACTGGAACCTCATCTTCCTAAATGTGCTTTGATCTTTGCAGGCTGTTTCCATTTGACATTCTGCCGCTGTGAATTGGGAACTGCCAAGTTTCATCCCACTGTTGCTATTGGGTGGATTTAATAACACTTTGCAATCTGATAAAACACCTTCCAATACTAAGCTAGGTAATTCTTCTGGTAGTGCTATATATGAGAATTAATGAAAGCACATTCAAAGATGTAGTTGTCTTCTAAGTGACAGAAAAGGATAGTCTCTTGTTTTTCGCTCTGCTCCTTGATAGAGAAAGCCACAATTGAACAAAAATGCAGATTTTGAAAAATCAGGTTGATAAAATCATGTTGAAAAAAATTGTCATTAATATGTTCTGGGCTAGGCTTTGTCTTGGACCTTGTGTAATGGATTCTGTGGAGAAGGTAGTACCAAATGTAACTGCTCTGATGCTGTGCTTTAGAGCTTTATACCTCCTTAATATCTCCGCCCAGGATCTAACTCATACTGCTTGCAACAGGAACGGCTTTTAACCCTGCATGTCTTTTATCCGGCTCCTGAGGGAGAGGGCTTGGCTTGTAGGATTGTTCTGGTTTAATTTTTCACAGCCTTTCATGAGCAAATAGTTTTCGTCTTCACTAGTGCCACTGAGAACACTTTTACTTTTTCTGTACAGTTTGGTATCAGACAGAAGACGCTTTACTGAAGAAAGAGCAAGGCAGGGCATGTCCCTGGGGACCTGACCTCAGTCGGGATGTGATACTGCAGATGCTGCTGAAACCTCGAAAGATCACTGGCTGACCACTTGAAAGATCATGAGATTTGTGTGATGTTTCATAAGCTATTGGCTTGTTCATCTGCATGAAATATAGGTAAAAAGGTCATGTTGTATTTTATTATATTGCTCTTCCAAAATCAGAGTGTAGTTTTCCAAACTATGTAAGTTGCTCTACATGTGTTTTGCCATCTGAACAATATTTAGCCCCATTGGCACTTTTTAACTTTCTCCCTATTTTAAACTGCTGGAGATTTTAAAATCCTTCCTATTTCATATAGCTATCACTGTTCAAATCCCGAAAAAAACCTTGATGTTCCCTGTGCTTACACTTTTGAGAGATGAAGCTGTGCCAGAATGCCTTCACAGATCCTGAAAATGGTGATTACAGAAATGGAAGTTACATGTACACACCAGGAACCTGGGGAGCTGCAATGTTTCTAGGTGCAAATAGACACATGGCCTAGGAAAGCTTAACATGGTGACTCTTGACAAGAGAGAGAGGCGTGTAACCAATGTGGACCAAAGCAAGTATTTTTCTTCCTTTCCCCTCTTTATTGCTATTTTCAGTATTAGTTTTGGTCACATGTGGCTTCTTAGAGGAAAGCCTCCACTTAAGTCTCTTACTAGTCTCTGCTCTCTATAAGTTTATGTGACAACCTTAGCTGTGAAAGAAGAGAAAGAGGGGCCAAAGTGGGGAGAACAGGACCAGAAGGCTGCTGGGTAAGTGAATGCCAACTTGGGAGATGATGAGGATTTATTTTCCCTCTATGGAAAATGCTAATTAAAAATACAATCCATAAAAATCAGTGGGGTTTTTTTGTTTCATTCTCAGCAACTGAACTCCAGTAAACTGTCAGTTTCTCACCTTAGCTGAGTTTATCTTGGCTTTCCAAAGAAAAATACATTTTTTAAAAAAGAGCAGAACAGTATTTGGCTGAAACATGCTCTAATTTCTCTTCAGATCATAGAAATCTTTCATGTAAATTGTATACTATCTGTTGAAAAGAAGTTTTGAAATAAAAGTTCTGGCCAGCCTCAGTCTTTGTACTCAGCATTGCAGCTGGTCTGAGGCCTCAAATCAGACTGAACGTAGATTGCAGTCATGCTGCAAATGATCTTCCTCCAGCACTTCTGAAGGCTGCTGGTTTTTCACCAAGTATTTTTGTCTTGGTAGGTCCTGGCATATGATAGCTTTGCATGTCACCAAAGCATCTCTCCTGTGCTGTATGTAGCTAGCGCTGCGAGTGCTGTGCCTCTAAAGGTATGAAAGCAGGCTGTCTGGGAGGATGATAACCTAAGGCCGGGGCACCAGGCTGAGTTGTACTCGGTAGAGGAATCTAGCATGCGTAAAGAGGGCCCAGCACAACTTTTGTGATTCCCAGGGTGCTGATGTTCTCCTAGCAAGCGTTAAAGCAGCCTCGGTGCTGCTCTGACTTGGCCTGGCTCACCATCACTCATAGCAGCGTGCTTACGCTGGTTAGGTCTCCCCAGGGCCCTTCTGCAAGCGCTTTCTCCCTGCAGGGCGTGTACCTTAGACATTAACAGCACACAGGGTTTATCTTGTCTTCTCAACATTACCTGAAGATTTCTCCATGCAGAGACAATGTGTACCTGCTTCTTGGAACAGGTTTACGGCTTCTTTGTCTCCCCAGAGCTGTGCATAGACACTGCTTTGACAGCCAGTCTAGGGGAACCAGTAAGAGAGCTGTGAGGTCAGCTTCTCTCTTTAGTGAGGAATTTATATTAATGTTTTTATTTTCATCATGTGACTTTGAGTGAAAGGACACATTTAGCTTATGGTGTCTAGAAACACAATCCTGTCTTTGTTGGGTTGTGATGTCACTGGTGATGAAAGTCTTGCATCACTGATCTCAAACAAGGACATTTTCTGCAGCTAATCTTTGAACAGAAGAGCAAATCCTCCAGCAGACACCCTGAAGACATTTTCATATATTCTGAAACAAATTTAGTAGCTTGATATTTTCCTCACAAATTATGAATTATTTATGATAATTAAAGTAATTGTTTTATTCTTCTTCCCCCATCATCTTTGTGTAAGTCATTTCTTTAATAGATCACAAATCTGTTAAGAGCATTTGGAGAAAAATGTAAAAAGCTATCGCACCCAAACTGTTACTCTGCCTCACTGATCATTCTCACAGCCATTAGCTACTCAGTGCCCCAGTTCAGTGGAGATGGCCTCTGAAAAGGTGTCCGTTGTTTTCTAGAAACCTTTTTGTAAGAACAATATCAAAAAGATGACAGGGAACATCCACATATATTATTCACTGTTAATACCAATACCTTCTTTTGGTCTTTTTATAAGTGGCTCTAGGTGAAGAAATCTGTGATGACCTGCAACAGAGCAACCTACTTAGCTCTGCTTTGAGGTGGGCCTGTTCTTAAGTAAAGGACTGCACAAAACTTTTTGCAAACGCTATTCAGTAACTACTTTTTTTTTAATCACAGAGACAGTGTTGGGTCCTTGCCTGCAATTGCTAATAGTTTTTCAGATTATGGAAAATAGGATTGCATAAGAAACTGTCACTTGCTTTTCTCTGATTGCCTTTTTACATTTTTCCTGGAAAAAAATCTAATCAATTTATTTTTTTTTAAAATAGCCTCTCTGCTGCCTGTTTCCTTTGTAGGTCCTTATACACTGGCACATTCATGTACAGCATGCTGCTGGCTCTGCATCATTCAGCTATGACCCTTCTCAGAAAAGCAACCTGAAAAAATCATTTCAATTGCAAAATCAACCCTTCACTTCTAGATTCATCCTTCTCCACTGTAGATAACTAACCTAATTCAGGTTTTAGGTGGGTGTTACAAAGCTGTACCTCATTTCTCTCCATTAGCAGTAGAAGCCAGGGGTGATTGAGCTCCTAACTTGTTTGATTCAAGTTACGTATCTGAAGTGTGGTGGGATGAATCCAGGTTACTGCCTCATGCCCTTTGTGCATCTGTACTGGAGTTAAAAACAGCATCACAGAGCACAGGACCCAGTCTCATGTGCTGGAGGCTGCTCTTGTTATTCGCAGTAGGGTTTGCAGCAGTATTTCCTGTGTGCTCTTTGAGTCTCCGCTGAAAGCAGAACTAGGGTTTTCTAGGCAGGCCTTTTTCTGGTGCTTATTGCCCTCTCCATGCTTTGTGGACTTCAGTGAATCGATTGCCCCATCCCTGGTTTGCTATTACCCACTTTTTGCTGATAGAAAATTGAGGGAGGGAGAAAGTAAGGGAAAAAATATCCATGAGATTTGGGCTCTTGGGGTAGAAAGGTTATCTTTACTTTTAGGGCTAGTTCCTCTCTTGCTGAGATATGGCCATTTTCCAGGAAGGTGTTTGGGTATAAGGTTCTGTATCCAAATAGCTAAGTAAAGCAACATCCAGTACTGCACAGTAATTATCCGTGTCACTTAGTTGGCAGGTTACTCCCTGCCATGGCTGGGCTATGCCAATTGGCAGACTGTGTGGCTAAGGGAAGATGATGCTCCAGAGATCATTGCTAACAGGCAGGATGGAAGACACTGTACAGTGCCTGACTCCCTCCTCCGGCTCCTGGCACACTTCAGCAAGCCTTGCTTCCTCAAACCCTCCCGTATGCCCTTATGCCACGCTGTGGGGCACATATATTTCATATGCATTTCCTATAAAATTATCACTCTGCTGAAATCACACAATGTGTTTAAGTCCCATGATTTTGGACATTTTGAATTAAACACCATTCCCTGTCCCAATAATGTCTTAAGGCCACAAAGGATTACACGGGCTCCAGATGATATGCAGGGCCGGGTCTCTGCGGTGTGGATGAGACTCGCTGTGGGTCACTTGCCCTCAGCCTTGCTCCTCTTGTTATTTAGCAGTACAGGTATCGGCAGAGAGGCTGGAGGTCTGGAGCCAGGTACCTCAGTGGGGATAGGGCAGGTGGTGGGGGTACAGTTTGTAAGGTCTGGAGCTGAGGGAGTTCCTGGTGTTTAGGACAAATGGGGAAGAGCCACCTGCAGCACAGAGGCACAGGCAAAAGGCTCTTCTTTGGGCCAATGGCAAAGTCATTTTGGGATTTGTGAAAGCTGATGGTGCAGACAAAAAGCAATGCCCTGAAGGGAAGGTTGAAACAGCCATTGCCTGTTGGCATTTATCTGTGCTAGTTGTCCGGGTCTCCAGCCCATAGTCTAGGGCAAAAGTCACATGATTCATATGCCCTATTTTAGGTGTTAAAAGACCATTAGGTCTTAGTGAAGCAAAGCACACCCTGAAATCAGGTAGACAACCACACTTGGATGAATGCTTCTCCCCTTTGTGCTGAGACTTTTGGGGAAAGTTGACAGCCTGAGCCTGTTTTGCCTTTTTTTTTTTTTTTTTTTTTGGTTTTTTTTTATGCTATTTGGTACTAGAGTTAAATGCAGTAGAAGTTGTGCCCAGTGGGAACTTCTGCACATTTGACACTTCTCCGAGCTCTGGCACTGACAGCTAGAACAAAGCTAGGATGAATGGACTTGATCACAGAGGTGAATTCATCTTCTTCTATCAGAATACAAAAAAAAAAAAGGGGGGGGGCAATTATTTTTGATGATTTTCCTTCATGCGACTCTGCAAGGCTTTTTCCCCACAGAAACAGAAAATGAGAAGTACTTTTTGGTCAGACACGTCCTCTGTAAGTTTTGTAGTTTGTGTTCCTTAAAACTGTAGTAACCGACTAGCAACAAGTCGTTACTGTTTTCTATTGTAACCTAAATACAAACAGTGCAATTAAAGTAGAGGGGAAAAAATAATGTAGTGCTTCAGACTTGCAGTGTTTTGAAACCAGCTACTGAAGTCAGCAGCTCATGCACTAAGCTCTAGTATACCTGGCGATACTGGCAGCAGTTGGGTATGTATGTCTGCAATGTGAGGAGTTAACGGCGAATCTCGGGTGACAGGTCTTGCAAATAAACCAGACATGACATCTGTAGATCACAACCTGTACCAAAACCCAGTGGCTGCATTTCACATGTCTCACTAGGAGGTGTAAGTCTAAAATTTTCAGTAGTAAGCCAGGAGCCGTGGGCTCTAACAGCTGGAAATTATGGAGAGTGTTACCAAGTAATGAATGCAGAGTTAGGCTCTGTCAACAAACGACTGAATGCTAATACTTTGCTCTTGGCTTTACCCTTGTGATGCTGGGCAGTGGTGAAGGTCCTTCTGTAACTAATTTAACCTTTGTAACTCCATTTCCTTGTCTGCAGAGTAGGACAGTGGGTGATCATGTTTGCAGAAAAGATCCACTGATGAGAAGAACTAGATTACAGCTTGGGGGTGTGATTGTTTGCCCACATGCTGAGCAAGCCTTTTCTTTGTTCTTGTTTTGTAATGGCCTGCTTGTCCTTTCCTTCACCTTGCATGTGGCATTCCTCTAAAGGGAGCCAACTGGGAAGGGCCATGTGAGACAGACTCAATCGCACCTGCATTCCCGTGCTATTAGCTGTTAGCTGACTTTAGAAGGGTTTCCACTCAGCCCAGGGATAGGGTCAGCAAATGCCTCTTCGGGTTGCCTTGCTCTCTACGTTGTCTAGATACAGCACCGGTTCATTCCCTCTGAATATGGTCCGTAATGTCCAAGCAAAAGCCAATGCCCTTATTTTCCTTGCTTTGTGAAAGTTGAGTGAGAGTAATGTTTACGTGACTTTCATTCAGAATCGGAATTCCACTAGGTTCACTCAAATGTTTAATCAGCATTGCTCAAATGTTTTAGCAACTTCCTACTGAACCTCAAGACTATAATAGAACCTGAAGCTAAGCAATTTATTTGCAAGCCTTTAAGACAATTCAGAAAATTATCTTCCCTTCAGAAATACATCCTCCAGGAGCAAAGAAAGTAATAGCTTTCCATTTCAGCCCCAAAGAAGAAATAAATTTCATTTTTATTTAGACTTCTGCACATCCATATCCTTATTCTCTGGGTTACTTGTTTTACTAATAGCTAGAAAGCTTTGCGATCTAACAGAAAGCCAGAAAAGACTGTAACAAGCAGATGTTTCCACAGGACATCAGGGTTATGCATGTAACACAGACATGGCCCATCTGTGGCTCAAACTCTGTGCCGAAGTCACCTGCTTTAGCGCTGCAGCCTGCCAGTGCAGAGGCCCTGGGGAGGACCAGGGGGTTTAGGTGGGTGCTCTGGTTCCCTTCCACCAGTGCAGCATGCACCACCTGAGGCTGAGCAAAGCTCACCTACTTCCCCCCTCAGTTCTGCCGCCATTTTTGAGGCTTGCCTACAAGAACCTCTGCCCTAACCTTTGCCAGGCTGGCAAATGCCGCTGTCTGATGTTTTATTGCATTTATACAAACATCCCCTAATGACTAAGCACTCCATCTACAGAGTGATGTAAGACCAAGACCCAGAAAGGACCAAGACCAAATTCTGGGGCCAAGTTCTCAATCTGCAGGAGTGGCGTTCATCTCTGTTCCCTCTCCTACCAATTCCTTCCTAATCTTACCTCTGTAAGTATCTGCATCTGTTAGATAAGATGTTCTGCAGATAGATACCTTCAAAAGTTACTTTTATGGGGCCAAGCAGGAAAACTGCTTTGCTTATGTGCCAGGCTGCACTGGGTCTGGCTGGGATGGAGTTGGTTTTCTGCATAGCAGCCTGTATGGTGCTGCTATGAAAACCAGATTGCTCAGAGGCTTGTTCTGGTGGTGTATGGGCTGTAGATGGCAAGGTTTTGATACTAGGGGGTGGGGATGCAGGAGTGGCCTCTGTGAGCAGAGGCTGGGGTTGCCCCCGTGCTGGGCACAGCTGGTTCCAGCTGGCTCCACAATGGACCCACAGCAGGCCCCAGCTGAGCCCATCAGCCAAGCAGGCGGTGCCTCTGGGAAAGCATATTTAAGAAAGGGCAGAAAATGCCACAGAGAGGAGCAGGGAACAAAAAGTGAGAAAAAGCAGAGGGAACACAAGGTCAGAGAAGGAGGGCGAGAAAGTGCTCCGCAGTGCTGAAGATACCCACCACCACAGCCTGGGGAGGACCCAAGCTGGAGCAGAGGAGAAGTGTGACAAGGAATAAGCAGCAGAGAGAAATTTCTTCATGCCACTTGGGATGAGGGGAAGAGCCTGGAGTGGAGGAGTAAAATTGAGCTTGGGAAAGGGGGCAAGAAAGGTGTTGCTTTAATCCCTGTCTTCTAGTTTCTCACTACCTAAATCAGTAATTAAGTATCTATTTTAACTGGCAACAAATTCAATTAATTTAGAATCATAGAATCACACAATGCTTTGGGTTGGAAGGAATGTTTAAAGATTACCAAGTCCAACTCCTGTGCCATGGGCAGGGACATCTTTCGCTAGATCATTTTTCTCAAAGCCCCAATAAACGTGACTTTGAACACCTCCGGGGATGGGGCATCCACAACTTCTCCGGGCAACCTGTTCCAGTGCCTCACCACCCTCATCATAAAAAATGTCTTCCTTATATCCAATCTAAATCTACCCTCTTTTAGTTTAAAACTGTTGCCTCTTATCCTGTCACTACAGGCCCTGGTAAAAAGCCTTCCTTCATCTTTCCTATATGCCTCCTTTACATATTGAAAGGCCACAATCAGGTCTCCCTGCAGCCTTCTCTTCTCCAGGCTGAACAACTCCAACTCTCTCAACCTGTCCTCACAGCAGAGGTGCTCCAGCCCTCGGATCATTTTTGTGTCCATTTTTCCTTTCCTACCCCAAGTCAAATCTGTTTTGCCTACAACAGTAATTGCTAAATGATCTCCCTGTCTTTATCTCAACATGTGAGCTTTCTTGTTCCTGTTTTTGGTTTTTTTTTTTCCTGTTTTCTGCCCCATCCCACTGGGGATGTGAGAGTGGAGAGTGAGCAGCTGGGTGGGAGTTTGACCATTGGCCAAGGCTAACCCACCAGAGGTGGCATCCTTGAAGCATGTTTAAAATACAACCATAGAAAAGGTTTCTGCCAAAATAGCTCTTCTTGTGACTGGAGTGTTTGCCTGTGGCATACATTCAGTCCCTTCCTTGGCTTAAAAGGAGTCAAAGTCTTACCACTCTGCCCTGTTGGCTAAGTACTACTCTGGCTTTCTGCCTTGCTTATTAAAACTGTGATTTTTTTTTTTTTTTTTAAAAAAAAAAAAAAAAAAAAAAAAAAAGATTAAATGTTGGTTAAACCAGAGATGGTAGGGAAGAATAAGTGGTGCATTGACCTGGCAGGTTGATGTGGGCTACTGTCTTGACCAACTGTTTCATGTGGATAAGTAATTGAAGGAAATGTATAAACAGTCCATGGAGCAGGATCTGGGGGATCCCCTCATCCACCCATTCAATGGATCTGCTCAGCAGGCCAGAGCTGTACTCCCTTTCTGTCTTTTGAGGGATTCAAGGATGAGAGTCTTTGGTTTGAGAGCTAGTAATGCAGGGAAATTATTTGGTGAAAAAGGACTCTTTGCACGTTACACAGGGGCAGGTTGGAGACTGTAGTCTCAGCTAAACACATCTGAGACAAACTTCTGCAGACCATTGTCAGAGTTCCCTCCTGAGTCCTCTCTTCCTGTGAGAATCCAAACATAGTCTTTTAAAAAGTCAGGAGGTTTGTGCTTCTCTTAATCCCAGCAAGACTGCTAACCATGCTGCTTTTCAATACTCCGGGCACTATCTGATCAATTGTCTTCTCATGGAGAAGAGGCAGATTTTTATTGTATTACCATCACTCCTGGAAAATAAAGCAGATAAGGTATAATAATAAACTGGTTTGCCATGGCTGTACTAGGAAATATCTTTACTTCATTAGCTTAATGGATTATAACATTTACTCAAAATCACACACAGAGGTGCACTTGGGTTTGGGAAAAGACTATATTGTATGTGGAAGGGTTAAACTGAACCAGTTCTTCCTGCACAGTAGCCAGATGTGGTTGTTTTCATCTATGAAGATATAAATCACTGTGAAGACTTTCTGTGAAACTCAGCAGTGTGGACTGATATGATCCCAGTTTCATCTTTCTTTGATCAACTGTGAAGCCAAGTCTGGTTGGGAAATGGTCTTGTGATACCTGCGGGCTTGTTTGGGGGGTTTGGTGATTTTTTAAGTTCTTTATATCTTAGTTCCAAGTTCCTAAGTCTAGTTTAGTTGTTGACTGTAGACCATTAGTTGGAGTAGTGTCTATTTTCTGTGAGTTTCCTGAGCCATGAAGAGTTGGACAGTAAAGCAGCTATCACTGGAAGAAGGAACCAGAGTCCCAGATGCTACTTATAGCCTATTCAGATAAATTTTTGAAGTTGTCTTTTGATTCAGATACTAACAAAAGCCTTAAAATATATTTTAAAGTATTGAGTTTTCTGTTCTTTCAGTAGCAGTGGCTCTCTGTACATCAAGACTCAAGAGAGATTGGGTGAAAACCACTGCAAACAACAACATTACATTTCAGCCACTGGTGACTGACCAGATGAGCACAAGCAGTTGGTCCATCTCTGCTGTAACTCTTTCTCAGCCATAATGTATCTGAAAACTATTCTCAGGTTTTGTGTATGACTTGAGTCCCTCTCTCTGGGAATGTGCAGTGCTGAGCAATGCAGCTATTTTTTTCTAATGAATCTGATCATATCTCCTACATATTAAACTGTCCTGATGGTATATGTACCTGTTCTGGGGTCATCATGCTTGGTCATCAGGCACATGTGCTGCTATGTAAGCTCTACCTTTTGGACCGTTAGCTCTAACTTGTGTTCTGTTCTCTTCTAATTTGGGAATTTGGGAGAAAAATGTGACATTAACTTGGTAAGTACTTTTGTTTAAGTTAAATTTCCTTGAAAGGCAGAAGTAGGCTGGGACTGAAACTTCACAGCTGAAATACTTGGACTATATCTATTTTGTTTGGCTGTACCCTGCTTGAAGGTAGCTTAGACCCACTGCATCTCTAGTTGATACTCAGAGAGTTAGAGTTACATCTATCATGTGGAAACACAGATTTGATTCATATGCTAGTAATGTTTCTCTTCTATCTTCTGTCTCCTGCTTGCTTGAAAACTTCTGTTATTGGTCTGCATGTGTCAGTTGATAGAAATTTTTTGGCATATCCACTTGAAGCTTGTGGATGATGTTTACTGCTCAGGCTGTAACAGTAATTACGCATCAAATGGCAGAGTGAAGCCTCTAGGGATTGGAATTTCCTCTCGAATATGAAGCCTGTGACAATGCTGTCCACTTTCTAACCATGTACTAATTACATATGTATACATAAACTTCTCCCTGGTTTTATTTATATGTTAAAAAGATCATTTTTATTAAATCTTGTTCTGTTTTAAGCATTAGTTCTTAAGTGCTGGTTTGGGAAATGCTTTTACCCTAAGGTATAGATGGGAAACCTGTGGCAGAGAACTCCTGCGTGGCTGCCAATAGGGAGGACTCGGTGAATAAGAGGCAGAGGAAGGCCATGTGGGTGTACAGCTGTGCTGGGGTCCCATCTACTCGAGCAGAGCTGATGGGTTTTGAATTGAGGTGTGGAGGAATCAGTGGTTCTCATACTGCTTACAGCAGAGGAAAGCGGGGGCCCTCACTCTATGCTCTTCAGTGCCACCTTGTAAACACAGCTTGAGGACCCGGATAGTGCAGAGCCAGGACGATTTTAATTCATTATTTAAATACATATGGCAGCTATCTTATTGAATCTCAATGAACTGTTTACGTGGGAACCTCCATTTGAAACATTACCCTAATCAAACACTAGGAGAAGAGAGGCCTTCACATTTTCAATGACCTCCAGTGTTTCATTTTATCTCATAATAACAATCTCCCTATTTTATTTCCTCTGTATTGAGCCTAAGATCAAAGCAATAACTTTGTTAAAAAGCAATCAATTCTAATCAATTTAATAAGCAGCAAAGGAATTGCTTTGAGTAAATGAAAAGCTTTTAGCCAAGTCTCTGTGACTGTCAGACTGTGCTTGCTGGCACTGCTCTGTGCTGTGTGTCTCTGCTTCCTGTGGTCCCTGCCCCATTCAGTCCCCGGCCGGTACAGGCCCTGCTTTGCTGCGCTGCAGGTATCTGCATGCTTTTCCCACTCTGGGAGTGTGAGCAGCTTTAGTCTATTCAGCTCACAGGAGAAAGGCCTGAATAATTACACCTTGGAGACTTTCCTGGAGCTGAGGGTAAACAGCAGGCAAGCAGAATTTTATTCATTTCTAATCTAAGCAGAACTTACCCAGCTCTTGGTATCCAGTGTGGAACATTTCAGGCTTTTTTCTTTTTTCACTCACTACTGCCCAGTCCAAAACCAAGCAGTAAGTTGGTGCATGTGCTCAGGTCATTTACTTCATGTGGCTTTCACATACCAGGGCCACATTTCTGGAATTCCTCCTATTCTTTAAAACATAAAGCTCCAGTTATCTCCAAGCTTCTGGTGTTAACTACTGGTTCCAGGCACCAAACTTTACCTTTATGGAGACCAGTTAGGACATAATATTGCACCTCCAGAGGAGGCTGCTGTGAGCAAGGCAAACCACAGTTCAACGACTTTAGTGTTCAAATTGTGCAGCTGATCTGGAACCCCAGGCACTCCGGCAACAACTGGCACTTGCATTAGCTTCAAGATGGGAAGCGGCCTTTGCTGGCTGGTTCTGCCTATTCTCTCCCAAAGGTTATTTCTGATGTGCACAAGCCTGCAAAGGGGAGCAGGGTAGAAAAAGAGGGAAGAGCAAAATAAATACATGGGGCAAAAGCTGAAGCATCAGAAGACCATCATCTGCAGTAGCTACAATTCAGATTAGCCAGTCATGTAGGACACTCTGGCAGTGCTGCAAAGCGATGCGCTCTTTGCTTTAGCCAATGCAAATATTGCAAACTCCTTCAGGTCTCAAATCTGACTAACTACTGACCTCAGCAGTGAGTTAAAAGACAAGAATAAAACTTTTATTTTGGCCTCTTTTAAATTAGAATAGTAATCAGGCCTCAGTACAAAGGCACTATTTTCATAGTTTTAAAATTATAAAATCTGACAAAAAATGGTGGAAAATGTCCATATTATACATTCTCTCGTGGTCTTGGGAGGACACTTGAGAATAATTATAATGATCTATGGAGTTTGATCTACTCAAACTTAGAGGCAATAAATGATTTTGGTTCTTGAGCAGTGAGAAGCCATCATTGCATTCTCAAAGGAGGCCAGAGAAGTGTTTTAAATGCTGTCAGTGGGAGCTTTAAATCCACTCAGGACTTTGTTAGTGTTTGCATATTTTGTGAGACATTCAGGCACTACTGAAGTGATGAGCAGCAAGATAAAACCACAAAGCAGAGTGGTAGTAATAGCTACCATTGTAATAGCTGTAGTTGGGTCAAGGACAGACAAAGTCCATTTGTAAGAAGTAAATTGTTAAGAGTTTACACTCACCTGGACTTATTTGATCTAATAAACTTCTGTGGCGAGCTGTCAGGAAGGTTAGCTCTCAGAAAGTGAATGTTAATGCAGAGTCTGTGGATTGCTTTGCCAGCGAGGCAGAAGTCCCATCTGCTTTTTATTACCAGTAGGGATTTCAGAAAAGCTTACCACGATCTGTGTAGGTTTCCATTGCACAAACAGATCTCCGATCCACACAAGATGCAAATGCCTTGTAAAATGAGGTTTTTGTTCATTACATAGAGGTGATCTTTCAAAATAGTTTGTAAATAACCCACAGAATTCAATCCTATTGAAGGTATATGTTGTAAAGATCCCATTCCCACCCCTTGGTCTTAATGCTACAGACTTCAATATACTTCTTAAATAAGAACTATTCCTTACTCCCAAGGTGAATTGGGGATAACTGTGCTTTAAGAGTTGCCTAATTACATATTTAATTGTGAGGCTGGAACCCTCTCATGTCTTGGGTTATAAATCTGTTGGAAATACATACTGAGCCAATATACAGTCTTTTAAGTAAATGAAAGACAGCTTAAAAATTTTCTCATTGGATCAATCAATTTGCCATTGAGATTGGAATAGCTCACAGGCATCTTGTGGAAAATGTAGCAATGGTGTGCAAGATTTCACAACAGAAGTGAATGCAAGAGAAGGAAATGTCTTTAATAAAGGGCCTGATCCAGCTATATTTAATGAAGGAAGATGTCTTACCCATGCTCTTGAAAGAAAATTGAATTGAGCTTGGACAAGATTTGAGAAGTTGCTGATGGATTTTGATACAGCTGTTACAGCTTTTAATCCCATAGGTTGGCTGCTCTGACAAGAAGGTGATACAGAGCAGTCAGCATGGCTCCAAGGGGAAGTCATGGTTGAGCAACCTGATAACCTTCTACAGTGAAATGATTGGCTTGGTAGATGATTGTCAAGAGCAATGGATATTCTTTATCTTGACTTCAGCTGTTGACACTGTCTCCCAGAAGATCTGCATAGAAAAGCTGATGAAGTATGGGCTGAATAAGTAGACAGTGAGGTGGATTGAAAATCGGCTGAATGGCCAGGCCCAGAGTGTGGTGATCAGTGAAACAAAGTTGGAGACCAATAACTAGTTATTTACCTGATGGGTCAGTTTAACATCTTCATTAATGATCTGGCTGATGGGCCAGAGTATACCTTCAGCAAAACTGGGAAGATTGGCTGATATACCAGAGCATTATGCTGTCATCCAGAGGGACCTTAACAGGCTAGAGAAATGGGCTGACAGGGACCTCATCAAGTTCAACAAGGAGAAGTGCAAAGCCCTGCACCTGGGGAGGAACAACCCCCTGCACCAGTATATGCTGGGGACCACCCAGCTGGAAAGCAGCTTGGTAGAAAATGACCTGGGTGTCTGGTGGACACCAAGTTGAACAGGAGCCAATGTGCTCTTGCAGCAAAGAAGGGCTAATGGTATCCTGGGCTGCATTAGTCTAAGTATTGCCAGTAGGTCCAGAGGGGTGATCCTTCCCCTCTATTCAGCACTGGTGAGGCTATACTTGGAGCACTGTGTCCAGTTCTGGGCTCTCCAGTACGAGAGACATGGACACACTGGAGAGAGTCCGGCAATGGGCCATTAAGTTGATTAGGGGATTGGAACATACCTCCTACGAAGAAAGGCCGAGAGAGCTGGGACCATCCAGCCTGGAGAAGAGAAGGGGTGGGGAGGAGAGTGGGTCTTATCAATGTATGTAAATACCTAAAAAGAATGGAGCCAGGCTCTTTCCAGTGGTGCTCAGTGGCAGGACCAGAGGCAGTGGGCGCAAACTGAAACACAGGACGCTCCCTCTGAACATCAGGAAACACTTTTTTGCTGTGTGGGTGACTGAGCACTGGCACAGGTTGTCCAGAGAGGTTGTGGAGTCTCCATCCTTGGAGATATTCAAAAGCCATCTAGACATGGTCCTGGGCAACTGGCTGTAGGTGGCCCTGCTTGAGCAGGGGGTTGGGCCAGATGATCTCTAGAGA
Organism: Podiceps cristatus; assembly: GCA_000699545.1. Classification (NCBI taxonomy): domain Eukaryota; kingdom Metazoa; phylum Chordata; class Aves; order Podicipediformes; family Podicipedidae; genus Podiceps; species Podiceps cristatus. Next base: position 28,124 of record KL283869.1, read on the forward strand.
TCCTTCCAACCTCCATTGTTCCATGATTCTGTGATTCTGTGATCTTTGGACTCTGAAAGCAAAGGATAAACTTATCATTTGATTCAAATTTAATACTGAGCATCTTTGCTCCAGCTAGCTTAATATATGAGAATAATTTCCTGCTGTAATTCCTTTCCCAGATCAAATAGTTTGAACTGGAGTGTATTAAAGGAATCATTTGCCTGATATCTTTGGGACTGAAGGAAGCACCCACAGAAATAAAAATGCCTAAAAATAGATGTGGCAGACGAACATGAGCATTTCTGGGTGCAAGATTACACGTTATATAATCATGCTCAACCTTTGCCACCCATGACTTCCTCTGGACGCACACCTTGGCTTGGGCAACATGAGAACAGCACTGGGGATCTTGCATCCTTCTTTTTCAAAAGTGAAAGGTGTGAAGCAATTCAGCAAAAGGTGAATCCCAGACAGCTGCTGACTGGGCAGGCCCAGGTACAACAGGGTACTGTGAGGCAGTCTTACAGAGGGCAGAGCTGTACACAGGCTCTGAGTAGTTCTTTGCACTATTGAAGAGCTCATGACATGGCACTTGGACTGTGCTTTTCAAAGAACACTCTGCTTAAAGCTCTATAGAGCTGTAGTACAAGAGTGTAATCAATCATTACCATGATTTCTGATGTTTGCTAATGTCAGCTGTGACATGCTATTTAATATGAAAGCAGCAAGTGTCTGCATCATTTCTACTATAGATCGATGCTGAATAACCTGGCAAATATATTAACCTGTTCATTTGACTTTAGTTTGTCTAAATGCTTCAATCTAGGCTGTGAATTCTTTTACTTACAGAGCATTCATCCTTTTTAAAATGGAGCACTCTACTTGCCCTCCCTTTTAAATACCTCTGCTATAAAACACTTGCAAACACTAAAGACAAACCAGCAAAACATTGTGGGAATCATTGGGTGAATACTATTATTTTAAATTTACTTTCAGGTACTTTTCCCAACATCATCAGGGATATATTTCTTGTATTTGATAATGCACATCTTGCTGATAAGCCAGGTGCTAATTAACATACCCTGCATGTAAAACTCCCTAGTGACAATCAAAGAACAAAGGTCTTGGGAATGATTAACAATCAAAGCTAAAGATAACAGTTGACTTCAGATCAATCTGATCTTTACCAGAATACATTTGGCTACAAAGACTTGAAGTAACCTCTGTAATCCTTTAAGTGAGGTTACTCCAATCATAAAGAGGGCATAAAAATAGCACTTGAAATTTAAGAGGTTTACAGTGGTCAGCACCCTGGACTAGTTGTTCTGAAGAAACATCAAAGGAAAATATTCATTACACATAAAGCCTGCTTAGGCCCCAAAGGCCATTTAACACCTATAGCACAGCTTTCAAGCTGGGGAAAATGCACTTCTTTTTCTTATCCTCTACACAACTGGTTATCTCACAGTTCTGTCTCCGCCCCCTTGTCTTCAATAAATACAAGAGATCTTCTCTTATACAACATTTAGGTGACTTACTTTCTTTGGAGTGTGCTGTTACACTCCACTGTAAGTATGATCAACTCTTTGCTTTTTCACCTTAATGTTCTGCTTTAATTATGCTGAATCCTAAAGCATATTCTATTTTGGGAGCATCCTAGCTTTTGGCATGCCTGTATATCAAGTCGTCAGCAACCTGAAAGTAGAGTGATGGTTAGTGTCCAAGGCTGCAAATCAGCTTAGCTTGGTTGCTGATAGATATGAGAGAAACACGTGTCTGCAACGAATAATTTTCTCTTACCAGGATGTTTTTAGGGGCAAAAAGGAAGATTTCAACACATCCAGTTGAAAATCTCTCCCAGACTTGTTATCTACATCTTCTTAATGTACTGTTCTGGGGCTGTTAGTGTAGAAAGAGCAGGAAGAACAATTTAAACCTTACTGAAATCGAGCAAATTGGATTGTGGTGGCTAAGTTCAAGTGAAAGCTTCTTGTATATGAAGAGCTTACAACTATTTGGCTGGCAGAAAGACATGTGATCTTACTCTTATAATTAGAAGGAGACTTTTAGATGGTGACATTTCCTACTGCTTCACTGGCTGCACGTGTGCAGCTGCTGAATCACAGAGGTACTGAAATGAATAGTGAGGGATGAACAGCAAGAAGGGAAGGAAGGATGCTGCTGCTCTGTTTTCAGAGCTGCCACTTGCTCTCCCTGTGACAATTCTGTTACTGTAATTTCCTCTCTTATTTATCACCTTAATGCCAAAGATTCAGAAATGATGGATTCAGTTCCAAGTGTGGTGGGTATTCTGCAAACACAGAACAAAAAGAAATTTCTGCCTCTAACCCCATGCTTGCCATCTAAGGATAAGATATGATCCAGCAGGATGGAGACAGCTAAATGGGAATATGTAGGATCCAGTGGAGACTTTATGCTTAGTGTCAGAGGCAGGAGGCTCCAGCTACCAGCAGCCTAGCTAGCTGGTAGCATTTTGGTCACATCATGGCAAAAGAGAATTTAAGAAGTATTTGAGGGTGTACGTAAGCATGTCTGTGGAAATTCTTAGAGTGTCTATCTTGTATGAGGGACAAGATAAAGAGAGATGATGCGTGATAGGGCTCCAAATAAGTGGTTCACGACACACAGTCTGATTAGAAGCCTTATTTTGATCCCTCTGAGAATGAATACAAGACAAGAGCTAGGATGGGGTGGAGACTTGAAGAGCTGGGAGTGAAAAGATGAGAAATAAAAGACATAGATGCAATGCAAGAGGAGGAGAAAGTGAAGGATCCAGGCAGCAGCACAGGTAAATGATCTTCTAGAAGGATTTTGAATGAGACAAGTAGACAGCAGGGATACTGGTAAAAACAACCTGTCAGGCTGAGTTGTTGTCTGGACATGGGAACAGAAGATGAGACCCAGAGTGGCAAGGGTGAGAGGATGGCAGTGTTATCCCAACTGAGTTAGAAAAGAGGAAGGAGACGTGGTGGAAAGACTGTAGCCTTGTTTACTTTGTGTTAGTGAGCACATACGTGTAAGGAGGTACCAGAGACAGACAGACTTGCATGCGAGTGAAAGGCGGGCCCAGATGGAAGAGAGCAATAGGTCTGTCAAATACCTACACACAGACAGCAAGTGATTCAGCTTGGCTAGTAACTGTGAAATTGCAGGGAACAAGTATTGATGGAGAGTAGAAGATCAAGGATGCAGCTCTGGGAAGGGGGGTCAGGTGACTGTTGCTGCAGAGGATGCAAAGGAGGAGCATTAGGGAGGGAGGGCAGAATCGGAAGTCACTGAAGCAAGGCTATGAAGAAAACTGTGGTCAGCAGGAGCTGGCAGGTTGCAGTGGAGGGGGCCAGTTCAGAGCTAGTCCTCAGCTGTGCTTTGAACCAAGTTGTTAGACATCCCAGTGAGTACAGTGCTGCCGTATTTTCTTCCTCTGCCACCCTCTCTTCCCTGGCACACTAATTTCTGCTGGGCATGACTTAGCAGGAACAGGCATCTGGTGAAGCCCTTTTTAATGCAGAGAAGAGGTGCTGTGCTAGGGGCATGAGCTCAGCCAGCCACAGTAGACAGCAGATGTTTTGTGGGAGTTGTCACAGCAAAGCCCTTGCACTTCCCTGCCACTGCCAGCACCTATTATCCCTTTCTTTTCTTCTCCATCTGACTGCTGGAAACAGCCAGTGGAAGAAGAGAGAGAGGGATCAAAGACAGAGTTTGCCCAAAAGAGAGCTGCTTCCTGGCAAGTTTGCTCACAGAAGGCAGTTGTGTTGAGTAGGACCAAGGTGAGAGAGGGCTGAGTGGGCAGAACTGGTTTTGGAGAAGTGCTACTGAAGTGCTACAGATGGAGGGCAGCATTTTTATGGACAGAGAGCCAGAAGGAGAGGTTGGGGACTTTCAGTTTCAGTCCAAGTCTAGTTCATTGTGTGACTTTAAATGAATTTTCTACTTTCCTTTACCCCATCTGTCATTCAGCTACCTGTATAAGGTAAGGATTGTGTTAACTGGATGGTATGAGTTTAACTGGTACCTGGACAGCGCTTAGAAACCTCTGCATGATCCTGTTCTCAAAGTGCAAAATATTATTTACCCCAATCTTGCAAATACATTCTTCCCACTTTTGCACGATATTTTTGGTAACTGGAGATTTTTCCATTTCCAGACACTTGTTGTTTCATTGTAGGTAGAAAAAAAGAAATAAAACTAGCTCCACAAATTTCAAGAAATTTTGCTAGTCTAAAGGAATAGTCTGAAGACCATGAGGTTGTGGGGGATGAAGATCTCTTCAGTTTCCTTTCTGAAAGACACCTTAATCTAGCCAAACTTCTCACATGCATTAAGCTAACAGACTTTCAGTGGTTTCCCAGGTTACAGTTCATTAGTGTCTGTATCACAGAGAACCAGGAAGCACACTAAAATAAGGACACTGCAGATTTCATTGTTGTGTGGTGCTAACAGAGAACTCGCTTCTCATACAGACAATTAGACAGGCCATGGTACTTCGAGTATTTTTAACTTGTGATCTGATGAGTGTTTCAGAAATAGGAGAGCTGGCATAAAGGACCCCATGTAAATCCACAGTTTAGAGCATAAGGTTGTGCTCTTCCAAGCTTATGGCATCTAACAGCCACTGTAATGTAAATGATACCCACGGATGGGGAGGATTAGTTTGCTGAACGCTCTGATGGATTCCTCTTTCTAGAACCTGCAGGCTGGCAGTTTTTCTGACTACAGAAGGGAGGGCTTGAGGCCTGCGGGACTGCTGGAAAACTGGCACTGTGGACTAAGACACCTACCAAAGTGTGTGGTAACAGAAAATAAACAGCACTCTCCCCACCCCACCCCAAGGAAATCATAGAATGTCTCCTTCTGTTACAGGGCAAATAAAAATGTGCCATTTAAAGGTCACAGAGAGCTTGGGGATATTTTCTGTATTTTTGTGCATTCAGAGGACCTGATCTTGAAAAGTGCTTCCTGTGGGAAGACTACAGTGCCTGCACAGAGCTCCAGCAGCCTCAGTGACCACCTTGTAGATGCAGTGATCTAGGCACACAGAGCGTCTTTCCAAAACCGGGGCCATCGATCATCAGTCTAGGAGTTGAAGCTGCTCATCTGCTAGAATCAGTGCTTGTCATAGTGACTAGTGCTGTTTCCTTGATCCCTGTGCTCTGCTCCCTGGATGTATCTCACCAGCTGTCTTGTTCTAGCTCCTAGGGGCATGCTGCTTTGATGGTCAGTGTTTAATAGTGCCCAACACCATGGGCTCCAGCACAGTGTTACCGTAAAGTAACAGAAACAGGCAAGAGGGGACAGTGAAACTCTTGTGCTTGATGCTGTTTCAAAACAACTGCATAGCAATATACACTAAATAGCTGGAGTCCGACTTCAAAGAGATTAAAAACTAACCTTCATAGTGGTTAAAAACTACTAAAGGAAAAGATGAGCCTGGAAAATGACAACAGGCTTCCTCAACCCATTTTCCAACTGTCCTGAGAAGGAGGAAAAGGGATCTTGGTAGAAACTCTCTAAGAGCACATTCTTCCCCAGTTACTCTCCTGGATTTGCTGATGGATGGTACATCTCACTGCAGAGGTTATTGGTACATTCAGACATCAGTTTCATAAGATTATTATTACCAGACTCTGTGGGCTAATTAATGCTTGCATGAGAAGTTAATGAAGGACAAAGATTCTTTACTGCTGGCGGTGTCAGTGAAACCTCTGGAACATATGAAAAAGCTATTGTCAGTAGCACATTACCATTACAGAGAACCACATGAATATAAATCTCTCAGAAAAGGTGACGTGCTCTTTATTTTGTGGCTCTTATTCTAATAGTGGCCCCACGGTCATGTGCAGTATCTATCTCCCTGATGCACCCATTTGGCTTCTTGGTAGGCATCCATACAGTTCAATGTCTCATCATTCTGCAGTTCTGGCAGAGTCCTGTTTACCTGCCACCTGAGACTTGTTCTTCTGTCTAAAAACTCCTGGTCTCTCAGTCTGATTTAACTGTGCCATGACTCATATGATCCCTGAGCCAAACACCCAGATGCTATGCCAGCATTTTAAGCAACATTAATGTCATTGTGTGCCACTGAGCAAACAAGTGTCATGTGCCCTTCACCTGTGCAAGGTACTTCTGTACAGTATCGCTAACTTCAGCTTTCATTTAGGTGGTAGCTTTATCTCTCTAATGGATAAGGGACAGCAGATCCTTGGACATGGACTTGGAGGTACTTGAATGCCTGACTGGTCTATCAGTCTGGATGGGAGCGTGCATTAGAGCACAAAACCTGCTTGAATTCAGGCAAACCAAGGTTAATAGGATAGAGAAATATAGGTCTGGTTAACGGTGTGTTACCATCATCTTCAGGTGGGATCATGTTTGCTACTCAATTTAGAAGAAACATGACATACAAGCTAGATGTCACCAAAAGCTAGTACATTTTCAGTTCCTTTAGTCCTCTCTTGCACATTTAAGAAAATATTATATAAAACAGAATTTCTTTTCCTTCCAATAAAAAAAAAAAATCATAATTTCTGCTGAGTTCTACTTGGCTGGTTGATGAAATGACTTTCCACATGGGTTGTGATTATCTGGCTGGCTGGGTATGAGCTGTTCCTCATCCCATCAGGCTGTGATTCTTCTGAGAGTGCTACAAAACCCATTAAAGTCCCTAAACTCCAAGTTTTACCATTAGATTTAAGCTAGCTTAAAGATATGTAAAGCTGCCAAGAGAAAGGGAGCTTCTTGTTCATTTGGTTGCTTGGGAAGTTCTTGCACATCATTGTTTATCCCTGCTGGTACTTGAAATAACTTGCAAAGACAACTTGGTACACAGGTTTACTCAAGTTACCTATGTATTGCTGAGCGTTAAACCCTAAAAATGCATACCAGCTAGGGAAAATACCTTGAATGTGTCCAATCAAGCTCTTTCACATAAAACTAAGCTTACAATAGACAAAACTGGCTCATCCCACAAAAATTGTCTGGTACTGGAGGATATAGGTGACCCTATGAGCATCCTCCTCAGTCTGTTTTGGGAGGGCAGTTAATGTATAGACCTACATTCTGGATCACAGCTTTACAGTGTCACTTCTCTTGGTCATTTTTCATCAATCTTGCTAAGACAGGAGCCCATACCTTATTTGTAGAGAGGTTATTTTCATGTAATTACTTCACAGTGGTTACAGTTAAAGGGAAAATTGTTTTTACTGAAGAGGAAAGGAAGGGCTGCAATGCTTCTGTGAGCATCTTCAGCCAGGTAAGGGCAAACAACGTGCCCATGCAATCCCATCTGTATGAAGCATTCTTATATATATCCACACAGGGACGGCATCCAAGTTGACTGAAGTTTTATCAGAAGCTTATTTTGAAAATATCTGTAATGTAAAAGAGAGCAAAACTGTCTTGTTCTCTGTGTAGCCTCGAGGAGGAAGAAGGGAAACAATGGGAGGATTTTTTTTTTTTTTCTGTCCTGTAATGGATCTGATTCAGCTTGAGAGACAAGATACTGGTGACTCTTCTGCTGTGAACTTTCTTGACTTCATAATGGTCCCTGTGCATTTGTATCACTCTGAAGCAGTTATTTTTGGCATAAATACCACAATTAAATATTTAGTCATCTTGGTACAGACAGGATGAGGGACTCGTCAAAGGTCATGCAGGACGTACAGAGCTGAGCAGAGCACTGACCTGTGGTTTTCAATAGGCACTGTTCCACGTAGGAGAAGCTGTTGAATGTTTATACCTCAGAGTTCAGGGAATTCTACTCCCTGTTAGATGAGTGGACAGAGTAATTGGAGAAAGGACTAGCCTGTTGCATGTCCTGGAATGTCTGTCTGTCTTAACACTGCATAGCACAAAGGAGAAAAAACAAACAAACAAAAAAAATCAAAGAAACCTGATTATACTAACACTGTAGATTTTCTGCCCCTGCAGGGTTGGACTTAAGGGAGGATTAGTTTAGTAACACTGGTATGTAGATAAAATGCAAATTGGAGTAAGCTCAGCCACACGATCAGCTTCTATTGGTAAAAACTGCTACATGTGTTAGCAGGAGCATCGAACCAAGACAAACTGTGTAAAATCCTAGCAATGCTTTAAAAAACATTTCATCTTTCAAAAGATGTCATAAATAAAAGGTTTCTTTGTGAGAAAAGATCTGGAGAAACAATAGACCAGCATATCACAAAGTAGTCAGCTCCTGGATTGTCACTTCTAAAAAGGTGAATGTGTCAGAAATGATAGGGACAAGACAAATGTGCCTGACTAAGACTGTTCAGGGAGCTCACAATAACTTTACTAAGAGCCATAGACATAAGCAGTGAAGAGGCTGGGGTAATTAGTTTGCTCATGAAAACCAATGAAAATTCACCAATATTTGTGCAAATGCAAAAGGCAGAGAAAACAAACTGAATATACAGGAAAACATGAAGATATGATGGAGAGTGGAAAATGCTAGTGGAAAATGTCCTGCATATTGGGTCATGTGCAATAATTATTGCAGAGTTTACAAATAAGTAAGTAAAATGAAAAATTAAAAAAAGCACCATACTAAGACAAAAAGCGGCAACTCCAAATGTAAGATTTGATATGGATATGATATGATGGAAGGTAAATAATTTTCAAACATCTGTCTGGCCTTAACTGCAGAGGTTAGGCAGTGATACACAAGCAAGTAGTGCAACATCAAAAGAGAGTAAGCAGGTTTTTTAAGATCAAGAGAAGAAACTGGAATTGTCACCCAGCAAAAATGAGTCATGTAATGGAGAGTTCAGAGTGAGATAGATTTTGGACCACTGAGAGGATGGGTAGGTTTCACATCAAAGTCAAATAAAAGCTATCTATTAGGAATGCTCAGAAAACTTACATGAACTCGGCAGAGAGATGTAGACCTCAGGTTCTGTATTGCCAGCAGAGTAAAACTACCCTTGACATGATGGTAAGTATCCTGCAATGGTGTATATCCATGCTAGGACTTTGACTCACAAATTTAAGGACAGGGAGCAATACAAAGCACTTCAGTGTTGCCACAAGGAACCCAAGATGAATACGGTATCCATACAAACCCAACTGACTCTTCATACCCAGGTCATTTTTTCAAGGATACCTCCAAATCACTCAAACATTGATACTTGGAAAACGAGCTATCAATTTTCAAGGTACATTGGTAACTGGAAAATGAGGAAATTTCTTTACTGAAGCAAGATGAGCAAAGATAGCAGAGATCTAATGAGCCAGGGTATGAATATCTGGCAAAATAATATCGTGTTTTTAATTGCAAAAGGTTAAGCAGCAAAAATACCCCAAAGCAATGCTGTTGACTCAAGAATGGGCAGAGATGAACAGGTAGATAAAATTGCTAAGATTTTTAAAGAGTGCTGCCAAAAGCAAAGAAAATGGGCAATAAGCCCTTAAGTTCCCAGATAGAGGAACATTTTGAATAGACCTTGGTAAACGTAATGCGGCACAATGACTGATACTGTAGCTAAGACTACAGTACCAGCACTACTCCAGCTTGCAAAGATCGAAGAGAGACCCTTGCCGATCAGTAAACTAAAGCACTCTGAGAACTGTGGGGCCATGTAAGGATCTAACTGTTCTGGGGAAAAAGGACAGACTTACATTTCATGGGGACATGAATATGTATAGTCACTACATGATGATAGAAGATGGTGAAATATTCATTGTCTTGAGATTTGAGCATCAGCTCTTAGAACATTCGCCAAGCAAAATCCTTGGAGGGAGCACTCAAACCAGAACTGCAGAGGCGGGACCAAGTGCCAGGGATTTCCTGCAGTTCCTGGAGACATGCTCTCTTGCCACAAGTAACTTTCTTGGAAAACTATACGGTAATAAAGCATGAAAGAGCTACTGTTCTAAACTGAGAGGAAAATATTCTCTGTTGCTAAGGGAAGTCAGGGCTTAGTTAACTCATCACTTTTTCATAGCGGATACAGATATCTATGGATACAGAATATGCCTCATGATACACATTCATGGAATGATCACTATATGATTTTATTAACTCCTTTTATATACAACTCCTTTCATAGACATGATCTTCATGTTAATTTTGCTACTTACATTCTAGTAACTGCCGTTCTTGACTACAGTGCATGGAGATGTTCCTTTGCTAGCTTTGGGCACTGGATACTCTTAGCAACACAGCATTCGGTTTGGTGCCAGCTGATCTGGGTGTTTACCTGGCTTCTTATGCATGTGACATTTAGCCACTGGGCTGTTCTTCTTACTGATGCCCCTTCTTTAACTCAATCTTCATAGAGACAGACAAGAATTCTTCTCCTGTATTTTGCATTTTGCAAATATGCCAGTTTTAGGTAACAATTTAGTGCTTTCTAGGATAATGAAGTATCATCTGGTGTAGTGAAAAGTCCAAAGCATGGGTACTGTGATAACTCTTGGAATATTTTTGGCTACTAGTCTTGAATTTTCACTCCCAGGCAAAATGTACACACATCACAAATATAACTACAATATAATGGCAACACTTGCTTTCTGCCTCCTTGGTACCGAGGAGTTTGAGGCTTAAAATAGTGATGTGCTTGCCGCATGGGTAGTATTAGATAGACAGATGGTACACTGTTCTCACTTTGTAATCATACAAGCCGTATTTCCATGGACCTGCGTAGACAAACACGTATCACCTACTGCCTAGTAGTCAGCATGCAAATACAAAAGGTTTACTTGCTAGGTGTGCCCTAGTAATTAGAGAATTGTCAAGTGTTTTCTGCACTGCTGAGCACATTAGTGCATGCTGATGATTTTCTACATTTTTTTTAAAATCTATTTTCTTTTCTTTTAATAATCCCTGCTGGAATGAAGAAATGTAACGGAAACCAATGTGCACGCAAAAGAGACTTCCTTCTCCCTTACTGTTTGTATATATGCAACTTGGAAAGTCATGCTCCTCTCATGCACTGTAGTTGCTGAGTTAATTAGTGGCATATCCTATAAACGAGGTCCGGTTTTCAGGGGAATTGTTACATTTCCTTTGAGGCTCCTTCTAACACACAGACTCATGTTGTAAGTGTCCTAGTTTGTCCTTTGTTACTCTTTTTTTTGCATTAAAAATTCAATCCATTTTGTAAGTCATTCTCAATAGCAGCTGCAGCGATATCACTGTTTGGTTTAAGCACCTTTTTCCATTTAACTTTCCCAGGATTATACAACTTTCTACCCCAACTGTGTAAGCTCTGTAGCAGTTGTTTTGGTCCCTTTATTTATAGCTAAGCTTATCTCAATATGATTTCTATTTCTTTATTTCTGAAATGTTACCTTTATTAAACTTTTGCTTTCTTAGATAAAATATGAAACAAGCATTGCAGAGCTGTATAGGGAAATCTATTGTATAAACAAGAAGTATCTTTGGAAAACCTTTTTGTTTAGGGAATTCCTCAGATACACAAAAGGAATGAAACTCTGTAGTTTCTCTCCACACACAATCTATTGGTTTTGCTGGGGTTTCTCCAAACAAAAAATCAAGTTTTGATACTGGGTTATTGCCCAGAAATGTGTTGCCAGGGCTCTACAGAAAAGTTTTCCTTAATTCCTACTTCTCTGAAATAGTCTTGTTATACAAGCCTCAAAAATGCTCCAACAGAGCACTGGGAAGACTTGGTGAGGCATATTATCTTTGATTTTTTATGTTTCCCTGTGTACAAGTTTATCTGATCAGATGGCAATTTCAGAAGCCTGGATCCATCACAATTGTTAACATCAACTGAGGATTCCTGAGTCTTTCCTTTCATCTCTCTCAGCTTGTCTGCAGAAAGCAGTTTCCAAATTGATCCAAAGCAGCTATTCTTCCTGGAATGACTATAAGGAATAGTTGGATAATGATGACTGAGCAGAATTCATTTATTACTCTTATTCTTTTCTGCATTATCATCTCTTTTCTATGGCTTGCTATGGTGTAAGGAAAAGATCTGATTCCTATTAAGGAAAAAAAAAACCCAAACACAAACAAAAAAAAATCCCATTGATTTCTCCAGGTGCTGATTCAGGTTCTGTGTCCCATTTTAGCCATAACCTTGTCAGAGTTCTGATCACAAGAACCGGTGCACTGAACAATACGAATAGTATTTGAATGCTGAAAGCTGGAACAGCTGCTGAACTGACAAATGAATCCTCAGTTTTTATGTATGTTCTTCAAAAGTTTTGTAACATAGGGCTGGGAGCCGTTCAAAGTTTCAGTGTTCTGCTGGCTAATGAGAGCTTTTTATGGCTATATGGTTGTGTGTATGTGATGGTATGGACCAAGGAAAAATACCAGTCTTGTTAGCGACACTGAGTCCCATCTGTATTCTGGAGCACACAGCTCTTGCTCTCTCTGTGTCTTTTGTAGGAAAGCATTTTAATTCCTACTGGAATTCCTACTGTGAAATCACTTTTGGACAAGCAGAGAAACTGATACTGATGCAGAGACTAATGCATCTGCCTTGAGGCTATTCTTTGGGGGTTTTTAGCACAGACGGCTTAGCCTAGGAAAGGGAAAGATGTTAGAAAAGGTAAATGGTTTCTTCACACCTTTGTTTTCTTAAAACACAGAGGTCTCCCTCTTATGTGCATTACTGAATAAAAACTTTTCCTGTGACAAATTTAAAGATACCTGCTAGTATCTCTAGTCTCTGACAAGCAAAGCCAGGCTGAAGGGCACTCACTGTGTTCATCTGGGGTTGCTTCCATCAGCCTCTATGTAATGAAGCCTCATTAATATCTGTGTAAGATCAAAATCAGCCCCCCCCACCCCCCCCCCCGCGTG
>KL283870.1:0-18246 GCA_000699545.1 Podiceps cristatus
GGCGACATTCCCTCGTTTCCAGAGCTTGTACCAGTGTTGATGTATAATTTACGTAAGTGTTGTATTTCTGTCATGATATAGAATAACACCATCATCTGAACAAGGAAACACCTCTGAATCCTAGAAGTGTCCACTGTATTAAATTACTCTCATGTGAGCTCCCCATCTGTTGCAATGTACAGTGTGCATGTAGTGCATGTACCAGCCTCATGGAAAAGACTTTGCAGAGAGAGTAAAGCACAAATACTATTTAGTTAGTGGTGAGCTGCCTTGTGCTACCATTGTCGTGGAGCTTAACCCCCAACAGAACATTTCTGGCCCAGTCATACAGTGACCTGGAGGAGTTTCAGATCAGCTTCTGATTTTTGGAAGCATTTCCCAACCAAGCTGGCACTCCAAAACCTTGGAAGTCTGTCCAGGCCTGTTAAGGTTGTAGTGCTGTGAGATCTCATTTCACCATGGTCACATTTCTAATCTTCCTTCTCATAGTATAGCTATGTGCACAAAACTGATGTGAAGATGCACCTGACACTGAACGTGAGTCTAGTGAAATGCTCCAACTTTTTGTCAATTGGGGCCCTAGATTTCAGAGAATGTTACTTAGGTTTTGGATTTCCAGCTGTGGAGGGAAAAAGATGTGACAGTGCCTGGCTTGACATCTTTTTTGACTTGAGGGAAGGGCTCTCAAACGTGTCTATATGCTTCTGGATGCATCAGTGGCTGGGCTACTGAAAACCTGGCCAACAGGATACCTATAAAATAAGCAAAAAAGAAAGCAAGTAGATCCAGCAATAGGGTTCTCTTCCAGCATCCTGCTTTCTTGTGTAAATAGTCTTCATTGTGACTTTAGCAGCTGTTGCCATCTTTATTGCTAATTATGCATTACTTGTCCTCAAGCCTCATGTTTCTCCCATTTTGTGTCTTTAAAATATCTTCAGATAAAAGATGCAACTTATCACAGAAGTCCATTTTGCTATAGAATTATTATACATGGTATATATTTACTATATATACACACTATATTTTATATATATCTACACAATACGTTATTTATTATAATCATATCAGTGTCAGAAAGCAAACCAATAAATTTGAAATTAAAACCATGCAATATCCAGAAGAAAAAAAATGGAATGGGAAGGGCATTTCCTAAGTTACTGGATGTTTTTTTTTTTATTGCTCTAGAGCCTGCAAGAGCAGTGTTGGATGTCAAAATGGCTGTATGTGTTCCAGGTGAACTCTTGTTTAGTTGGTGATAAACTAGAAACCTGGAAGACTTTTTTTAAATAGATGCTCATTCCTCAAATTAATCTTTCCTGCATTTACCACTTAAAAGAGGTGTTTAAGAAAAGATGTAAAATTTCTGTCAGTTTTTCAAATTTATTTAAATCAAGTGTTTTTAGAAGGTTTTCATTTTTTTTTTCTTTTGACATGAAAGCTACAGCTGGTTAGAAGCAAATACACTGCATTAGTCAGGATATCTCTGCTGCTTGATAACATGCCAGAGAGCCACAGTGATGAGATAACTTAAAAAATAAGGATCAGGATTTTTTTTTTTTTTTAGATGCTACAATACAGTGCAGCCATATTAGTATAGTGGGAAATGAGAATAGTAGGAGATTATTTCTGAAAATAAGCACTCTTTCTACAGACGTGTTAATATTTGTGTTTAAATTATACCACATGCTGTGAATCTTGATCTGTAAAGAGTAATGTCTTCATTTGTTTCAAATGCATAACCTGGGATAAGGCAGTGCTAGTGTACTATTCCTCTCAGAACTTTTGACCATTAAGGTGATTTAGAATAGGGGCTTTTTTTTTTTTTTTTTTTTTTTTTTTGTTAAAGTCAGTTGGAGTTCGAGAGTTTTTGTGGTCCCTCAAAACAATAATGGTGTCACGGTTAAGTGCAGCATGTGTATTTGCAGAATCAGATCTTTAAGCAGCAGATGATGCTTTTTATCAGTTAGAACTTTTAGGTGCCACTTCATATTTTGTTCCTCCCGGTGTTGCTGGAAAACAGATGATATATATGTATATATATATTTTTAAGGTTAAATTTACATTCCTGACTCTGCAGTTCTCTTGCAAAAAGGCCTGTTTGATATCTTATAGATACACATACACTATTTTTAGGAGGCACTTAATAAAGGTGGAGTTGGAAAAATTGCAAAGGAAGATCAAATTTAAATATAAACATCGTTGCTGCTTTTTTAAAGAGAATTGAGGTAAAAGGGATATAGAAAATTACAGGCTTTGGTAAAATTGTGTTTCAGAGCAATGTTTTCTTTCCAAAGCCTCATATAATGTGCCGGTATATTTTAAAAAGACATATCCCAAAACACTGGAAAATAATTAGGTCTTTATTAAGCAAGAAAGTTACTTCTTTATCAAATAATGGAAGTGTGGTGGGAAAATAAATTGGTCTTAACTAAATTGCTATGTTGCATGTTAGTAGAAACAATAAATAGTAGTAGGAATATGTGATTTCTGATGCTTCATCAAAACATGTTCCCAAACATTGAGCCATTTCATAAAAAGGAGAAAATCTGACATTCAACTAACCCTGACACTATAATGTGATGCAACACAATTCTTTGCTAATTTAATTCTTAATCCTCACTTTGTGTCAGTGTTGTGTTTCCAATACATTGCACTGAATATTAGAGCTCTGTATGAAAAAAACAGTGACATGGGTCTGCATGTGAAGTAACAATTTTATCCCCACATATAACTCAAAATGGGAGCTGGATTTTAATGCAATAATGTGCATCTCTGCCTGAGTGTAGTTTTGAGCTGAAAACTTCCAGCACTCTTCCAAAAAAAAAAAGATGTACTTGCTTTAACAAGAAGCTGGCACTCAACTGTGCATTTTGCAGCTACTGTGCTGAACATTTCAGTGATAATTGTCAGTAGGCCATGAAGGTCTTTTACCTCTTAGGGCTGTTTTAACCCAGTGTCTTTCAGACAGTCAAGACTGCAAAGCATCACTGCCATCAACATAAAAATGGTTTCTATAGTCTTCTATAGTCTGCCTGGGAGAGGTTGGGAACTATGTGGGCTGTTTGGGGATATGGGAAAGAAGTTGCTGGGTGAACGAGGTCTGAAAAGAAGAGCAAATAAGGAGCAGGACTCAAAGGAGACAGGAACTTTCTCCCACGCAGGGCTTGCATGGAGCTTCTGTCGTTATTCACTGCCAGGAGCTGGAGGTGTGATTTGTGCCATGAATGTCTAGTCTGTAGCTGAATTGAGCTGAATTTGCTGTCCTAGCTGGTAAATGGAGTTGGCTCATACTCTTTGTGGTAGAGTTATGCAAGCTATCGTCCAAGAGTTGTAATGCTGTAACTGGTAGATTGTGTGTTTTCCCTGATCAATAAACTCACTCTGATTTTGGATCTGACACTTGAGAAGATATGTTATGCCCTTCATCAGAATGTGAGAGAGGACTCGAGGTATCAGAGACTGACCTCAAAATGTGAGGTCAATTTAGTGTGTTCATCATTGCTGTGTTTATCGCTCAGAGAAAAGGTGAGTGACATACTTTGCTGTTAACACTCTAGTTTGGTTTACTCCTAGTCAACATCACAAACACATCAAAATTCCTGACAAGGATATTGAGTAGTAGAAGATGTGAGAAAATTTGGTATAAAATTGTTATTTTGTACAACCCAAAAAAATGGAGCCAAAATCTTTAATCCAGTGGAAAAGCCAATGCTCTGACTTCAGTGGGGTGGGTTTTTGTTTTTTAAGCATGTATTGGTTTAGGCTTTGGTTGTTACTTACTGGGAAAAAATCAAAATCCATGATCTGTATGTGTAAGAAGCAGTTCTCTGAAGCTGGCTTTCTGTTTTCTTCTACATGACACAAGTCATTGATTCAATGTAAACTTTCTTTGGTTCAAGTTAATGTAATTTTTTTTTTTTGATTGGTCAACTTCATATCAGCGGTGTTTATGCTAGATGAGGTATTATCTGCCCATGGAACTTTACGTTTTATTGGTATCACATGTCATCTGCTCTTCTAGGGCTTGCTTAGAAGAAAACGTTGGAATAAATCTCTTGTACCACAATGAATTCAACAGAAATGTGACGATGCCTTTGTTAAAGGAGGAGGCTGATTACCATGTGCGTGATTACAGAATCACAGAATCAATTCATATCCTTTAAAGATGTTACATGCTTCTAGCAGTTAGGACTGGCCCATCAGTTGTGCCTAAACCAATGTGACACCAGGGCATTGCTTTAGACTTTGGAGGTTGAAGTCTGGCCAACAATGGACAAGCACAACCATTACTCTGGCACCCTTGTTGGCTCTTATACAAATGAGAACTGATTAGTGGTAACTGAGCCCAGACTTTGTTTTCATATTGTATTTAATCAATCCAAATTAATTAAATTACCCTTTTTTAAAAATGAGTGGTAATTCTCTTTTACTTGCTCTGGCATTTCTTTATTTTTTCCTGTTAAGAAACAAGTTTCTAATGAAATATGATGCAAGTATAGAGCAGTAACTTGGTGTCTCAACAGAGAGAAATGTTTTCCTAATAAAATTAGAAAGTTAATTTTAGGAAGCTAATTTGAATCATGAATGTGTCAATGGGTGCAAAGATCATATAAACTGGGACACAAGAGGCTTTGTAGTAAGTTGTAACCATTAAACAGAAAAGATTATTATGTAGGGAGGAGTGGTTTAAAATAGGGAAAACAGGGGACCAAAGAACAGTTTTCCCCTAAATATTTTTTTTGGTAAATTAGTATTCTTCTCAAGTCATATAGATTTAATACTTAACACCCTTTCTGGTTTTTGTCTGTCAACTGAAAGGCAAAATGGCTATTTGATGAGATAACTGATGGGTTCACTCAGATCCTATTTAATGTTCAGTGTCAATAGGAAGCTGTTTGGCAAGCTAGATTTACACGTATGGCATACTGTTTCTTCTGTATTTGAAAGTCTTGTATGAGCAAGGTTAGTGGGCTTTAATTTTTGTCTAGGGAGTTTTTATAAAATGCTGTATACATGTGCATATAAATTTGGTATGGCACTACTATTTTTTTATAAAAACAACTGCTATTCTACTCAGCATATTCTGTAAAACTTAAAATAACTACTGGAATTATTTACTGTAGCTTAATACAATCTTACACATGATATCTTTTATGATTAACTGAATTATACTGAAATGAGATTCTTAGGAAACCAGGATGCTCTAAACTGGTGTCTCAGCACCCTCCCCCCGCCCCCCACCCCTTACTGTATGCAAATCCTCATTGTTAGTTTACCTGAGGATTAAGGGATTTACATTATAGGTACACTTAAACTTACTTTCCAATGTCTAACTTGTCATGAGAATTTTGCATTCAACTATAGCTCCTGGAAACTTCCTGCAAGTCTGCTTCTGTAGGTCCACAGCAAATGTGGACTCTTTACTGCCATTGCCCTTTAGATAATCTGTTAAATATAATGTCATAATAAATTATTTATTTTAAAGACAATTGCTAGTCAGAATTCAAGCAGAAAAGGGGGAAATGTGTTTTTTAAATCATTGTAAGTCTCAATTTCTTTGTGCTGCCTCTGTGAATAATCATATCCTTGGTTGATAGACACAGTTCTGAATTGATAAATCAGGATACAGTTGTCCTTTACCTGGGAATCCATACTTTACTAAAAGTTGCTGAAGTATCACCATTTCCCATTCCGTTCACTGTAGCGGTGTCAAACTCAGGTGAAGAAAGTCTGGGTAGGGAGCTGCTCCTTGCTTTCTCCACAGTTACAACAGACTGGGAGGCTGCAAAGGTTTGTGTGCGGCTCATAGTTGCCCTGTGTGCCCACAACCTCACATAAAACAGGTATGTTTTGCAGAGCCTACAAAAATCCCTACACACTGAAGAGGAAAAGGTAGTTTGTGCTAAGGAAACATATTGCTTTTTCTCTCACCTCATAATGGATGCTAGTATTAAGGTGTCTGCATCATAAATCCTCTCCAGATAATCTGGTCAAGGATCGTGATAACTCTAGTGAACACTAGTTTAGGCCCAGAGTGATACAAAACATCTATAAAGAGATTTTTGGCTAAATTCCTCTAATTCAGAGACTATAGAATGCAAGCCTTTGGGGTGCAATCTAAGAAGCGTGCCTTTTAAACAGAGATTGTATTTCCTAAATGTTGGAATACTCTGGTTGGAAAATGCAGCTTTAATTTGGCCTGCTTTAGGATTTTTAAACTTAGACAGCACAAGCTTTGAAAATCTGTAGATGTGTGTCAGAAAATACAAAAAACTGTGGTTGTGGCTGAGCGTAACCCAGAATGATAGGCACTTTATCCGGTGTAAATTTATGGCTGGAACAATTTACATTGAGAATAAACAGTTTAATGGATAGCTGGAAGGATTAAAGGATGCTCGATCCATCAGATTAAACATGTCATTCTTGCTGGTGAATGGTGCCATTATCTGACTTGGAAGCTAACATACTTTCAGAGGCGACATTTTTACTGGTTTACATCTATTGACAAAAGCTTCCCTAATTCGGTCAGTGATACCTTGGCCCTGCTGAAATCAGGGGCAAAACTTCCATTGACTTCAGTGAGTCAAAGATTTCACCCTTTATCTTTTTGGTGTATTAAATGTTGAGAAACCCCTAATGAGCACAGCTGTCTGCAGCTAGTTCCTCTTTGAATCTGAATGATGAGCTTTGAAACATGACTCCGAAGTTTGATGGTCAATAGCATGATGTTCTGCTTTGGAGGTTTACATTATCATTTTTGCTAAGTGTTACTAAAAGAAATAGTAAGATAACTAGTGCTGACATGCAGTCAATTGTACCATAAATCAGTAATGTTATACACTTTTCCTATTAGACTTAGATACACAGATAAGGAAAAGTGATGCTAGTTTGGAAGGCGGACACGAAGAGCAGATTTTCCATGGATTGTATCTGGTGAGGTGGTCCTGAGTTTCTTCCTCTGTGGTTCCCATTTCCCTAGTTCAAAAATAAAAAGGCAGTTTATTTTACCTTTTTTCAATAGCTGATGTAATGCAAGAAGACCCCCCCTTTTTTTTTTTTTTTTTTTTTTTTTTTTTTGGTAGATAATAGTATGTGGACTGAGTTTTGTTGTTTACACAGTGCATCCCTTAAAGTTTGGAAAAAATATAATGTTTACACTAGATTCTAATAAGGGACAATGTCATGCTAAAACTATTCTGTGGAATAAATGAGGTATAAAGCTTGTAAGTGAAGACAAAATACAGAAACTTTCACTTTGTAAATATGCAAATAGATATCAACAATCATAATGTCAGCTTGTACCATTAAGCTGTTCCAAAGAGTTATAAGAATTATCCATTCGTAACCAGGTATCTCCCTAACCCCTTCCCAAGCATTTTAATGAAGCCTGAACCTCATTAAAGCAATAAATTGGACTGAGCTTTGGGGACTGGAGGATATTTTATTAATGGTCCTGGTTAAAGCCTTATCTGATCCATGGCCTGAATTCAAATGTGAATTCAGAATCTGTCAAAGGTGAAGAGGATGTCTTCCTGGCTCTAGGAAAAAAGTAAAATACAATTATTTTAATTTTATTAATATTTATTAATTTTGTGAACCACTGGTCTGCACATTCTTGGCCCATAGCAAAACACAATGCAATTCAGATAAACCTCTGTAATCCAGATTTTGCATTTAGTTGCATTACCTCACCTTTTATGCAAGCCAAGAGATTATGCACAGACAGATGCCATGACTTGGCTGACAAGCCATGATTTACCAATCTGAGGAAGTTTGGTTTTGATTTCGAGTCCTGATTTAGCTTGTAAGAGTAATTGAATATACACGGTATTCGAACACCTCTGCTCTGTGTGCCATGGCAGCACCAGGCGGCAACTACCCGTGGGACATCTCCTTGCTGTTGGCATGCAGGAGGTGAGGGGACTCTGCCCATGTCACCTGGGGGAGCAGCATCTCTTGTGGTTCTCTCTGCCATCTTTAGGGGGCTTTTTGACATTCTCATTCCTTTCACATCTCCTGGTGGAAACATTTGAACTGACTGTCTGGAACATCAGACTTGCTTGTTCTTTCTAGTTGGAGTCTCCTGCCATCAAGGAAAGCATTAGGAGAGCATGAGAACCTGGGCTTTTTCCTCAGAATTTCTTGCATTCCAAGCAAGGACCGCAAAAGCCCTCAGTAGCTGCTTCCCAGCCTGTCTTCCACTGAAAGACAATGATACTTCCAGATGTTTAAGAGCTCTTTTTTCCACACACACCCCTTTTTTTTTTTTTTTTTTTTTTTTTTTTTTTTTTTTTTTTTTTTTTTTGGGAGTTTTCCTTTTATTTGTATTTTTTTTCCCCCCCCCCCCTTTTTTTTTTTTTTTTTTTTTTTTTTTTTTTTTTTTATGGTAGCCTCATTAATATGTAGGATTTCTTCTGATTCTCCTTGTATCTCTGGTGTTCATGAGGGTTTAATTTTGCTGCGTTTCTTTTAAAGCAATACAACATGAATTATTGGAAAAGAGATGTGATCACTGGAAGTGCTTGAGATAAAATACATTCTATTTGAAGTTTTTGTAAGGTGTCACACCAAAAATTCGATTGTTTACTCTGAAGAGTATATTTTTTATAAACACATACCATTGCTCTGTGTCTCCAATGCATGGTAAACCTTGTCATGGTCTAGGACAACCTGGAAGGAGCATCATTATGCCTGTGCTAAATGCTTGGGAAGTCACCTGAAAATTATTTAAATTATTGAAATAAAAACCCCAGAAGAGTCAGAGAATCATCCCTTTCCTGAAAAGCATTCAGAACGTCCAAATAGACTTCATGGAAGCTAAAGCTCTCAGTTTTCTCAGCTCTTCTGGGCTAGTGTGAGTAGCTTGCAGCTCCTGATTTTTCAACGGAGAAAATGCAAAACTTCTATTCATCCTTCAAAAACAGAACCCAGCTGTAATAAACCGAATTTGAGAGGGGAAGGGAGGCAAATCGCAATTTTATGGGCAAAGGAGGAAAGTATAAACTCTGGCAGATTAGAAAAATTCCTTGCTTTAATGAGGTGAAGAGATAATATTTAGAACAGCCTTCCCCATGAAATGCAGAGAGGAAAGTGGATAATAATGTGTAAAGAGAGGAAGAGGAGGCAAAATTGTGCTTTTGAGAAGTGGGGGAGTAGAGAGAGACAAGGTGGGTAAGGCAGGCTGGAGCTAGTTAATACAAAGTTGTAGAAACGAGGAGTGTTGTCTGAAGCTGGAAATTTTATAAGGGAAAGTCTAGCAGTCACCACTAAAATAAATTATGGACATGAGTGCAGTGTGTGTGATGTTTCATGGAAGTGGTATGCTTGAGTAAAGAGGGTTCCCTTTTTAATTTTTTTTCTCTTTTTTGAAAAGGTTTATATATTATGCTGAAGTTGGTTTTGCTTTATTACTTTAAAATTCATACAAGGGTAATTCTGTAGTAGTAATTTTGTCTTTCATGGGTGTCATACTGCTGAATAGCTTAAATATCAAATGGAACACTGGGGACAAAAGCTCATTTTAAACCTACAGGTGCAGAAATTTATAGAAAGATCCATTTATTATAAAAGGCAGCTTGTGCATTATGACAAATCTAAGCTAGGTTTTACAGATCTATGTATGCACTATGGATATGAAAGTTTTAAGTATATGAACAATCTAATAAAAGACATGAGTGCTGTGAGTGATAATATTTTTCAGTAGGAGGACAGCAGTTAATTTTGAGCTCCTGCAAACGTAACCCAACTTTTGGAATGATGTTGTGGACTCCATTGAAGTCATAAGGGCTCAAAATTCATACTCTAGTTTGGCAGGAACAGGGTTTCATCTGTGTGGGGGGCATTTCACTGTCTGCTTCATTAGTTCCATCTTCATCCCTACTGCAAAGGGGTGAAAATCCAGTCAATAATGGCGTATCGTTAGTTACTCACCCTCCCCATTCAATCTTGAGTTGAATGCAAGAAACATTTTTGTGTTCTGTTTACTCTTTCTGGACTTGGACCTCAGCAGTAGTATAATAACAGTAGATTAAACGATGCTCAGTGCAGTCATCAGATTTCATACTGTGGCTATTGGATCATCTTCCCTGGTTTTCATCTGTTGGGTACTTCATAGAAAGACAGGCTTGAGTGAGGGCTACTTCCAACACAAATTGTAATCACTCGGAATAGTCACTCCTTTGGAATCTGCACATTTTTTTTTCCATATGAGATGCAATTTAATCATTAAGGGAATTTTTTTAGCGCCAGTGTAGCATACCTTCATGGGAGGAAGTTGACCCCAATTTTGTAAGCGGGTGTTTATGAAGTCAAAGGTGGACTCTAAACAGACTTAGAAGCTGGGCCAGCAGCAGAATGCCCAATCTGGCACACACAGGAGAAATTATCCACGATTAAAGACTTTCTGATTAATATGGCTTATGTGCCAAAACTGCACATGCAGCGTATGATCTCAATTAGAGTGAAACCTAATTCTTCAAGGCTAAGCTCCAGATTCATTCTGTAATTTCTTCTTTGTTTAACTTGGACATTTTTTGACAACAGGATCTAAAAGAAATGGGGGGGAGGGCACAGAACCCCCCCTCCCTCCTTATAAATTGCAGTTCTGTAGAAAATATCTTTCTCATGGTACTGCTCTGAATACCTTAACTATTTAATTTTTAGAAAGGTTGTTGTGCATTCCTCTAAGGCACTGCCATTTCGTGTTGCTAATGGAGCTGTAACAGTTTTTGGGAAAGAATGAGTACTCGTGTGCAGGTTTTCTGCTAAAAAGTAACTCCTGCCAAAGAAAACCGCTTGAAGGTGGAAAGGAATAAGTATATAATCATGCCACTGTCATTACCTCTGATATTAAGAAAGTAGGAAATGTCAAAGGCCTGTAAGAAAAATAAGTTCAGGTTTAATGAGTCTGCTGGAGAGGAATTAGCAACATTAATCATTTAGCTAGTGGACTAACATAGCTGGCATCAATATAATAACTTTTTCCATCCTGTTTTAATACAGCAGTTGCTCTAGCTTGTTACTGTGACTTCCCCCCCGCCCCACCCCCGCTAATCCCAAAACATCCTGGAAACACAATCTCTAATGAACTAGTATCATTGCATTTTAAGTGCTCTTCCAAACCAATATTAGTACTACTTGGAGAGAACTCAGCAGTTAGTCTCCTCGTGTGTGGGAAATGAAGGGTTCCGGGCCCAAGGGAATCTGTGCTGTGCATGGAGGATTTTGAAAGCTGCAGAGTGGAGCAGGGGACACAGTCCTGCTTTGCTGTGTGTACCAGAGGGGTGGGATGCTGCTAAATCTCTGTCCCTGCATGGCACGTTTTCAGGAGTGGACCAAGTACAGAACTGATGATGTAGCCTAGTGTGAAGTGGCCCTAGGGCTTTTTTTGTTTTGGTTTTGAAATGAAATTATAAACTTTGGTCTAGAAATATTGAGGAAAGGGTCCTTTGTCAAGGGAAAGGGACATGAACATCATAGCATGTCTAATGTCAAATTGTATTTTGCTTAATGTATCTGAGTCTCCTCTATACGTGCGACCCTCTGCTGCCTAGGGCTGGGTTGGGCTTGGGAGTGGTAGTCCTCACAGACCTCCTGCTTCCCAGAGCAAGCAGGGGTGGCAAAGAATTGCTTTGTGTGGCAGGGGAACATAAGTCTCTACATATTTTTTTTTTTTTTTAATATATATTTTTTTTCCTGATTTTTCTGTGCTAAAACAGGAGAAAGTGATGTTTGTAAATACAGCAAGGCAAATTCTGAGGAGGTTGTAGATTCAAAGCCTGGAAGAGGTATAAAAGTTGATTTTGGGAGTCTGTATCATTTTTAAAGCTGTATTAGTTTATATATAAAGAAGCCATGCATGTTAGAACATTTTATAGCTTCCCTATTCCTGTTTTTTATTTAAATAATGAAAAAGCTAATACTTGCGCCTGAAGACATGTGGGCAATCATTCTAAAAGGGAATTTTTAAAATTTCGTGGGTTTATATATTTTTTGAGGTCCAAAGGGACCATTGCAGTTGGGTGTAATCTGACTCCAATTTTCATTTTCTTGATGGATTTCTGCATTTAAAGAAATCTGAGGAAATTACAGGTAGGTGCTATATGGGGTCCCTTCTAACAATAGACAAATCAATATTTGTTTGACATAGAATGTGGCTCGAGAACAGCATGTGTTCTTTCTCGGTAATGTAGGTGAAGGAAAAATGTGTTTTAACTGGTAAACTGTAAAAATGATACTGATCTATCTTCCTAGTCCTACTGCTGTAATGGCAGGCAACAGATGATGCACAGTACTGCTTCCCATAACCAGGAGAAATCAGTTGCTACTTCTGAAATAATGTTACGTCTTGAAGTGCCTCCTTTTCTTGCTCTGATGTGCAGTGGCTTCAGTGGACAGCTTTCCATTGACATCAGAGAGCAAGTATTTACACATACTCCTTCTCCTGTAGTATTGTGTGATCAGATGCACTCATATTCTGTGGTAACAGAATAACCCTTGTGGCTTCTGCGTGGCTTTGGCAGATATTTTCTGTGAAATGGAATCCATATGCTGGGGTGACCCTTAATGAAACCCTTTCTCTAATTGCTGTATTAAGCTTGCTATTTCCTTGTCATTGTTTACACTTTTAAATCTATAATATATTCCAAATTAAGTATGTTTGAATGACAGCATTCTGATTTAATTATATACTTTATCATTGATTAGGCCAGACAATCTAAACAGTGCATAAATTCTGCTGGAATAGCTTCATGAATAAAACCAGGCAGCTGTGAGGCTCTTATTCTAATAAAGTAAAGCTAAATAAAAATATTCCATTAAGTAAATTAGAAGTCAGAAAGTAAATTCTGACTCTGTAATTTTGCAAAATAGTAGCAATGTTTTCTAGACCATCTCCGGCTAAATAATTGTCTGGCTAACTTTTTTCTTAAAATGCTTGATTTCTTATGTAATTTAATTTTTAATATCCTTCCTTTATTCTTTGCTTCCAATTATTGAGCATGTTTGGAATAAAAATGAATATAGTTAGCATTACCAAGCTTAAATACCAGTGCTTGGTTTTGTTTAGAAATAAAGGTTTAGTCTGTACCCAATTTCATAAAGTTAATGCAGTCAAGAAAGGAACAGTTAGCAAATTAAGTTGTGGGGAGTGTGGAGCAAGAACCAGAGCAGAGAAAGCAAACTCCTAAGAGCCTTTCAATGTTCAGTTTTGCAGCATTGGTGATGTCAGGAGCGGGACAAGGGAGGCTTTAGAAAGTGAGGAGGAAAGGTGATCCAGACAAAGAGGATGCTTGTATAAGGTGCAGAATTGTGAAAATGGAGAGAAAACAAAAGGTCCAGGTAAGAGACTTGTGCAGGGAAGATGAATGGCGAAGCTGAACAAGCATGCACAATAAGCTCGACCAGTAGAAATTTCAAAGGTAAACTAAAAGAATTGTAAGATTGGAGAGGCAAGGGCAGAAACCAGAAGCCTCTAGCTGTGAATGGAGATAGTTTTAGACAAGGAATCCTTGGCAGAGGAGGGGAGGTAAAAGTCTGAGAGGTGGGAAATGAGGTAGCTGTGGTGATCCAGGGGCAGCATGCCAATAAACATCTGATAATGATGACAAGGAAGAAGAGTTGGGCTTCAGAGGTGCTGAAGAAGGGTGGACGGACTGCTATGACAGACTGAATAAAGAAATTCAGAAGAGGCACTGAGGATGTCACCTCAGCTGGGGAGAAGTAAGATGATGAAAAGTTTGAAAAATGACCAGTAGAGTCATCCCCTTGCCGGTGGTGAACTGGAAGCAGAAGAGTAAGATGTGGGAGAGGATATATGTTCTTTTCAGAAACATGTTGATGACGGAGAGATTGTTGAATGATAAGTTAGTTCAGAAATGCTAGCAGATGAGCATAATGGAAATGTGGAATGAAGTGGTGTTGGTAAGTTGCTGAGAGGAAACCATGAAATGAGAGCTTAAGTGGATCAGGAAATTATGAAGTATAGATTTCCAAGGAAGAGGGAACTGAGGAGCAGGAAGATGCCAATGGTCAAGCACAACGGACAGTCTGAAGAGTGGAGCATGAGGAAGAGAGCTTTCACATGACCACAACACATGGCTGTGGGGCTTCCAGTGAGAAGAGGGTTGGAACTGGATGGTGCATGCCTAGGAAGGAGATACTGCCAGCCAGCAGAACATGTTAGTGCTAAACTTCAGATTAACAAAAGACAAAGGCAGTTGGAGCAGCAGTTGGCCAAGAGAAGGGTTTCCTCAACGTTGCATCCAATGAAAACAGAAAAGGAGATCAAGTGGGGTGAGTGACACGGACACTGTGCAGAGTTGGGTGACTTTCAGAAGTGTTTCCACAGAAGAGGTAATTTTGCTGTGTTTGCTTCAGCCATGTCCATGCCATGTCCATGTTTATTTAATGTTAATATTCTAGCAAGTCTAATTTTTTAGGCAACAGTGAATTCAGGGTTTGATTTGGCATACTAAATCCTGCAGTGTCGACCTCTAAGAGACTGGAAGTATGTATCTATGTCGGTCAGCTCCAACTTCTGTTGTGCGTTGACAGTTGCTTCCCTAAAAAGTTTACAGTGCCACAACAAAATCATTAGTGTGTATGTGGCACATGAATGTTTCTCATGACTCAGTGGTCATGTTGGGCAGTTCAAGATGACAAAAATTTTCCTACTAGACTCCGGGCTTGCCAACTGAGGGACTTCCCAGAGAGTTTGAAACTCATGTGCAGTCCAGGGAAGGAGGAGGTAGGACAGAAGAGGGGGAGCCTCACCACAGGGCTAAAATTCATTTCCAGAAAGCTGGGTAATGGTTTCTGAATTTCTTTACACTGTGCAGATTAGAGGTAATTGTTTGGAGATGTGTTCTGCTTGTGGAGAACTGCAGTTGTAGTTAGCGCTGCTCACACGCTTCTTTTTATAGCAGCTGCAATTTCAAAAGCAGCCCAATGCAAAATGTGTCACCTTATTTTATAAGCCTGATATTGCTATACTCTCACTTACTGTAGAACTCTGTACAGCAATTACAGCACAGTTTAATTTACAAATCATTACAGTGTTTAGCCATTACCAGTACAAAGTAGTTACTTTCTCTGTGCAATTGAAGCCTAATTTTCATGCCATCTGATACTTTCAGGCATCAGGTAACACTTTATTTTATAAGGAAAAAATAACCATTTATTTAAATTGTAAAATCTGTGTATTTACAGAGTGGCTGTTTTTGCTCTTTGGGTTTCACAGCAATTACATTGGAAGCTATTTCTGAAAAACTAGGGTCTTATTTCTGAAAAAATAAGTTATCAGCAATTGCTTCCTATGCTTGCATAATTGCTTGAATAATTGTGCTCTACAAAATGAAGGAAATTACCCTTTTATGCTGCCTAATAATTCTGATAGTTTGTTAACGCACAAAGAGCACAAGGGCTCTAAAAGTTGGATGACTCAGATATTAAGGCTATAGTCAGGAGCACATTTCTTGTATGGTTTATATAAAGTGTTTTTACATGTCAGTGAGACAAAGTGGATTTATAGTTAATTTTGCTTTTAAGTAAAAAAGAAAAAGTAGTCATAAGCATGCACAAGGTAGTTGATCAGAGTGAATTTGAAGAGGTTTTTGTGTGGATAAAATCCCTTTACTAAGCCGTTTAAATACTTTGCTGTTGAAGCAGTTGCATTCGTGCAGAGCGTTGCATGTGGGTTCCAGCCATCCTGTTGCAGC
Source organism: Podiceps cristatus (assembly GCA_000699545.1). Classification (NCBI taxonomy): domain Eukaryota; kingdom Metazoa; phylum Chordata; class Aves; order Podicipediformes; family Podicipedidae; genus Podiceps; species Podiceps cristatus. The sequence continues at coordinate 15,717 of KL283870.1, forward strand.
TGATGAGTCTATTGCCATTTGTTGTGTGTGGACTCTTGCATGTAAGCTGCAGTATTTTTGCTAGGTATATAGGCATTTCCTTTTGACTTCTTCCTTAAAGTCTTTGGGGAAAAAAAATGATAGAAGTTTTGCAGAACTGAGCTTCAGATGCCTATTGCAAATCCATATACATATGACAGTGGTGGAATCTAGAATGAATGGTCACAACACAATGACAGTGATAGCAATACTTTCCTGTGACTAGTAGGCTTCAAATAGAATTGCCAAATGATTTTTTGCTTAAAAATTGCTTCCCATTTCATGTAAGGCATAGTTCTGTACGTAATACTGTCAGCATGCTTCATGTGAGGTATGTTTTATTGCATAAAGGACTTGCATTCTTCATGGTGTAGCTTGGTTTGTAGGTTCTTACATAAATTATTAATAAAAATGTTAAAGCTGACTTTTATCGAAACCTGGACAGGATACGAGTGAGCTTCCTGAAAAGGAAGGTTTCTGAATATCCATGATTTTTTCTAGTAGGAATAATGTATTCTTTTGAGTTGATCACACTTTTCCTATCCATATGTAAAAGTCTGCATCAGGAGCTGTGAACTCCTTTATTTCTTCATGAAATTTCTACCTTCGCAATTTTTTTGTTCCCAGTGTGTGCACTGAGTGCAGGCTGTGTGCAGCCTTGGGCTTCAGAGACTAACAAAATTTATATCAGTTTTATACAAATAGTTTTGGTCAGAGAAGCTCAGTCTTGCTGAATTAAGTCCACAGATTGTAAAAGGTGTTTAATTACAGTATGTCATTAATTAGCACCAATATTCCTGTCAAAAATACTCCCTTTCTAAGTACCTTACACTCTATTTTTGTAGTTAGCAGAAAAACTTAAATCACTGGTGCATGTTCTGTCTTTTCATTGCTCTTTCCCAGTTGTTCATCTGGCAGTGCCATTCACTTCAGGTTTTGAACTTTATCTATGGTTTCTTCTTTTCCCCCAGCTACTACCTTTTTAATGTTGTTTGAGAGTTGCTTCTGCCTTTATCTTGCATTCTTTCCCATAATAACATATTCTTATTTTTTACTTTGTTTGCCTTATCAGTCTCCTCATGCATGTCTCTCTTCCACCTGGGATTCTTTTGTTTTCTGATTCCACATGCTTCAGTTGCTTATGTGGTAGCAAAGACTGCTGGGGTAAGGATACAGTTTTGGAGGGTACATGTATGGTAAAAGAGATGACACCAGCAGAGAGCCATTATGTATCTGTGCTTGTAGGCTTTATAAAACAATAACCAATATGGTGCAAAAATTTATCTGTAATTTTTTTATATCAGCTTGTAAGGCCAAGGATCCACAAATTAATTTATTCAGGAACGTCTAACAATCGCTTTTTTCAATTAACTATTTTTTTGTGAATATATTGTTGAATAGGAGAGATTAATCAACAGCTCTAAAAAAACCTGTCGTGTTTGTCTGTCTATGGACCTCTCTGTCTTCTGTAGTTTATACCCTTTTCATCTTATTGGATACCCTTCAAGGACAAGACTTGTCTACAAAAGTACATGTATGGCATGGCAAATCAGAAGAAAGAATAGAGCTGATCAGCATGGTAATCAAACATCTTGTCAAAATATTTCCTAACTGTATATACAAACTTTCTGCTAAAGGTAGCATGCTTTGATTAAAAAAAAAGTCTGCGCCTCCTGCAATTTGTATTTTTTTGGTTGGTTTTCGTGGCAGTAAAGTTTCACCCATTGTCCAAGCTGCATGTCCTGGATCATGTAGTAACTTCATTTAGTAGGAATCACTCTACCCTATTTTTGTGGATAGAGGCAAGTGCTCTGTTGTGTTTAGTAAGTACAACCGCAAACCTACTGGCTATTAACTGTGGAGGTACAATAGCCCTTGGTCTTGGATTGTCGTTCTCTTCACCAGCAGATGGAGACCCAGATCGTGAGACCCGGTTTTGCAGGCGTAGTTAGTGGTTAACACATAATAATTGGTTGCTAGTGAAATTTCCATGTCCCAGTAACTTTGACATCTGGTTCCAAATCTATGGACATCTGGAGGCCTCTAATCCTTTTCTCGATTCTGGCTGAAAACATTGACAACAGAAGCAAGGAAGAAGTAGATGGACACTGCTCCCTAACAAGAACTAAACAACCTGAACATTTCAGTACCTCTGTACAGAATTTTAATAAAATACAGCATTTTGTTAGCCTGAGATGGCATGGATCTTGCAGAAAGAAAAATAATGGTATAGGAAATGTCTTCCATTAGGATTTGATTCATACCATCCCAGATGCTTGAGCTTTCATAAAGCAGCTACAGTATTTCCTACAAGACTGCTTGCTGTCTGCAGGACATCTTTGCCAAGGGCTGAGTCTGTAGGGCTTGAATGATTATCCATATTGTCTGGCAAATATGAAGGCTGGGATGGGGGTTCTTGCTTCACAAATGCCTTGTAAGAGGTCCTCTTTCTGTCCATGGAATTCCTCTTCATTGGGCAATGGGAGTCACAAAGGACTGTAGCACCTCTTTC
>KL283870.1:18262-37510 GCA_000699545.1 Podiceps cristatus
TTCCCTGCTGTAAAAGTAATATAATCCACCTAGGTGGCAATTTATTGGCCGGCTGTCCAGGAGGTATGGTCACTCTGACAGCTTAAACTCCACTGACGCTACTATGTAAATCTTCGCTGGATGTTCTTGCTTATTTCAGATTCTTGGGATTAGTGCAGAATGTGGGTATGTTGCTGGTTTAACAAAAAAAAAAAGAAAAAAGAAAAAAAAACCCTACTACTCTTTATATCTTAATTTTGCCTGTTTAAAGTACCTGACTTTTGGGAAAATCATACACCTTTGCAAGAATTGGCTTAATCTCCAGCCATTATCTCACAGAACATGCTGTTTTGTGGAACGTCGTTCTTACTCATGGAAATTAGAGATAATCCTCTGTCAGAGAGATGAAAAAGGTGGTCCTGAAAATCCCCAATGCCCAGTTCAAGTCCTTTTAGGGACCTGACAAGTGCAATCTATCTTCAGGTGCTTCGTTGTTTTCAGGAAACTGAAACTAGTGTCTGTCATGTCCAGATAACACGAAAACAATTGCTGAGAAGTTAATGCTCTTGATCTTGAACATGATACTTGCAGCAGTAGTCATTATTGAAAACTACATGTGAGATAAATGTGATCAGCTGTCTTCAGAAATTCTGCTTTCTTTTAGTGTATCGAAGTCAATTCTGATTCTGCTACCTACTTGAAGGAAAAGGCTTAATGATGCTAAAAGGGGTTGAACAGTCATGTTCTCCAAAAGGATGTCCGTGCTTTAAACCAAGTTTCAATTTAGTTGCAACTTATCTTTTTGCATGCACTTTACTTGAGCCCATGCTGTTTATAAGCACAGTCACACCAAAAATCTTAAACAAAAATATTTTAAACATTTAAGTACAATATTTTAAAAAATGCTGTAAAGCCTGCTAAACATTAGGCTTTGTGTATATATAACAGTGTTGAAAATGTTGGGAAGAGCTAGACATGCTGGGAGTGCAGCTAAACATAATCTGTGAACTGCATTTTTAATAATTGAATATTAATGATCTAGTACATGCTATAAATAATGTGTACACATGCAAACTGAGAATATTCCAGGCCTGTTTTCAAATGACATATATTTGAAAATTAAGCTATTTTTTATGGCTCTCTGTGGGAACAGTGGAAAAAGAACACAAAAAAATACATCTTTGAAAATGATGGGGCATTTTTTTGACATACACAGGAGACTATAAAGATTTTTATACTTTTCTTAAAATGTAAAATACCAATTTCTAATAGAGTTAAATGACAAAAAGCCATCAAGTGACCAGGTATTATCCATATTTTTTAAGGCACAGCTTTAATCTCTCATAACCCCAAGCTCCATGTACAATTTTTATACTTTTCAGCCTTCGACACTGTGGACATCTTCTGACTTTCTTGTAATTTCCCTTAGAGATACATATAACACGAGAATTGTGACCAGTTTGCTAAATAGTGAAATTGAAGGTTTTGACATCCTTTTCTGTATTTGAACATTACATCTCATTTTCCATGCATTTCTTTGGTAAATATAATTTCAGCTTTGAGGGTGGATTTTGCTTTGGTTTTGATTGACTGATCTGGAAGGCTACTTATATGGCACCTGTATTTACACACTGTCCACACTCATATCTACAAGCTTTGGAGCTGATCCAGTGAGATTTATATATTTAAAGGATTCTGAATTTCCTGATTCTTAGTATACAAAAGGAGAGAGAAGGCAGCGATATATAAATATGGGATCTGGAAACCAACTGTAAAGGGTCTGGCAGAAAGTGTTTTCTAGGCTCACAGACAGAGGATGCGTTGATGAGAGTATTGGTTTTCAGACTTCTTGGATTGTTGGGCCATCTTCACCTTCCATAATTTCTTGTGGTAAACTATTAGTAAGTCAGTAAGCTGGGAGCCAGTTAGCACAGCTTTACAAATCTTTGTTGGATGATCTTGGGGTGGGAGAACAGGGTAGGAGAGGGACTGGCATTATTCCATGATGGCTGGATCCAGCAGGATCCATGCACTTTGGAGGTCAGTGTTGGGCCAGAAATTACCAACTTCAGAGGTGTAGTGGGCTGGTGTTTTTTGCTGGAGTAAATGCCAAAAGTGATGTTCAGTTAAAATGCTGTTAGTTTTAATATCCTCCTCCCCCCCCCCCAGGTATTAAAACTCTGCAGTTCATATCCTAGAATGTCAAACAGTTGTTTAACAACTTATGTCCTGGTGATTTCACCCAGATTTTTTTTCCACAGATAATTAAAACATTTCTGTTTACATTTACAGTACTGAATGCACTGAATAGTTTTTCCTGTGATTTTGCAATTGTCAACAACAATAGCTCTTACCCTTATTCTGCCCCATGTCCATGTATGTAGACTTCAATGCCAGCGTAACTGAAATCAAACTGCACATTTTGTCTGGGGCAAAAGCTAACTGTGCAAAGAAAAGTCATAAACAGAGTACCAGTGGTCAGTGCATTCCATCCAGCATGTAACTTCATACTTGGGCATATATAAGAACTGTCAAAAACAAAATCCTGTTTTGGTATGTGTAGAAAATGTTCACCGTAAGAGGAAATGAAAATTATTTAGATTAAAGTCAAAACAACAATTTAACATCCCTTTGTGTACACAAACACTCTTCTGAAAGTCACAAATCATAGATGCTTGATGTTCAGAGTCATTTTAAATGCTACTTACCTAAAGCCAGGAGATGAGAAACATGTGGCAGACCTTTTTTGCAAAAGTTCAGGACTAGGGGGGAAGCAAGAGGATGTTTGCATCTGCAGGAGGAGGGCCTAAAAATACTCTAAAAGCCGACAGTTCACTTAAATCATTAATCCTACATTGAAGACATTTCCACATTTTAATGGACTGCAATTAAACCCAATATTTCTTAATACGAGTGTCAGGTGTTTTCATCAGTGATGCAAATGACTGCTTAGTGCTATAGTTCTGAAGGGGAAGGCATTTAGACCAGGCTCATTTGAACAGCCAAATATAAACAAGAGCACATAATTCCATCTGCTTTTTGGCAATTTGTTGTTCCTTTTAGGTTCTCTTTCCCCGTTTGTCTTGTGGACACAGTTTGCAGGAAATGTCAGCTGGCGTGATTGATAGCATGAGATTGGATGTACTGACTTCATGCTTTCATAAAGCAAGACAGCTGTTGGGAGAAACTTTCCTTCAGGAGCTGGAAAGGTTTAAATTTTCCATCTCTTTGACTATTTGGCCTGATGAAGGATTGGGTTTTACCAGACAAGTAAATAAAAAGATGGCTAAGATGTACTAGAAGGTCATTCAAATGATCTTTAAATAGCAATTACTGGAGGGGGGTGGAGGGAAAGCCCTTCACATTCTGAGTCTGCTTAAGTGAGTCCTAAAAAATTATGCTTGTGTTCTCTCAATTTTTTTAAGCACTCTGTAAACCAGACAATTTCTAGTAACGTGATTTTACAGTGGGAGCTTGTCACAAGGCAGTAGGCAGTGGATGGGATTCAATTGAATTCCCTGGTTGTCAGCTGAGTTTCTGTGGCTGTGAGTCGTTGGCTCACTTCCAGAGTCACCATGCGCTGTAGCACACCAGTTTGCAGTACGTTTTCTTGCTAAAATTAGATATGTTGGTTTAATTTTAATTAGTTAAGTTTTTGGATAAATTAGTTGTATACAAAAAAGTGTGCTTTCTTTCCAAGGCAAAAGGAAAAAAAGGTAGACTGTTAATTTTTACAGTTATGACTAGATCTGAAGGATATTGTTTTATTTTGAGGAACATGTAATTTGCAGATATAATGAGCATACTCTTGAAGATCAGTTTATTTGGAAATGCACTATATGATGCTTTTATTTATTTATTTATTTTCCCCATGCTGTTCATCTGTTTGGAGGAGTTGGGTGTTAGCTGATAGTTTGAAGGACTAATAACCGGGTTCCTGGCTACCCTAATTCTGAAAATCTTAGCCAAATCCATGGTTCTTCTGGAGATTGTCCAGGACCAAAACTCAGGAACTGAAATCCCTTTGACCCAAAACTTTGGTGGAGGCTACATTTAGATGGTGGTTTGAGTCAGACTCCAAATTCCTCTTCAGTCTATTTTTTTTTATAGTAAGGTGCATGAATAGAATATGTGGCAATTCCTGCTCAAGACCTGTTAACAAGGTCTTCCAAGCTGGATCAAGTCTTACTGGACTTTTTGACTTGTATGAAACTCTGCAAAAAAGTGTCATAATCAGTAGCAAATATCATAGTATTCTTTCTTTAAAACGGAAAACAATGTATAAGTCTAATTGCCAAGGAACCCTGAGCAGCTGAACAACTTTCTGCCAAGAATCATACTGCAAAGATCCTGAACAGTCCTGTTCGTATGCTGAGAAGCTTGAATCTAGACTTTTCAAAAGTAAGGCTTTGTTCCATAGAGCATCTTCAGGATATACCATGAAGGTAAGGAGAGTGCTAGATTCGATGAGGACTGTGTCCCCAGTCCTGGCTGAAGCCTGAGAGGTTGAACTGGAGAGTACACAGCATTTCTTTGCCCACCTACAGTTGTGTACTGTGGGCTGTGCCATACCTTCTGCCTCATTTGTCTCTGAAGCTTAAGTTCAATGCAAAAGGCTCAGAGAACAGGAAAATGTGTTTACAGAAGTGATCATAATTCTAAGAAATCTTGATATTACAGCAAAACCTGAAAAAAACCCTCAAAAAACATTAGAAATGCTTTAGGAACCAGACTGAAATAACAGCAGTTACTTCAGGTAGCTAAAGGGTGACATTAGCTGCTATGCGGATACATTTTGCAATGCTCTGGGTTAAGAGGATACCAAGGAACTATGGGGGTCACTTCATTTAGATCCTGTAAACATTTCCGTAAGCAGAAATCATCTGCACTGTTTCTTAACTCTGCATGGATCACTGTAGCAATCTAATCACTTACACAAATACACAGCTTCAAGACCACTAATTAGGATTCTGTAGAACTGGAAAAAAGCCAGTCTATATTCTACATGTACAATCAATTTATTGTTAAACATTTAAAGAGCTAACTGTTTATTTATACCTAAATGAGATTTCCTCCCCCCCACTTTGTATGCTTACAAATTAATCCTAAGTATCTTTGTCTGCAGGGTGCTGTATGCACTCTTCCAGTGACCCCATTTAAACAGGTAGTGTTTCATCAGAGAGGAATTTAATGCTTTGTGTTGCTTTGGCAGATTGTGGCTGCACAATGATAAATAAGGTTCTGGCAAGTCGCTACTTATTTTTGAACCATTGCTCCGCTAAGTTCTCAAAATTCAGTGCAATCAAAGAACTGCTTTACTGTTGTTAGTAATACTTGTATAGCATTAGTGCCTCGAGGTCCCAGTTGAGATGAGGTGCTACAGCCCTAGACATTGTACAGACATAGAGTAAGAGACAATCCACACCCTGAGAAATTCATAATTTAACTAGTAAGAGCAGACAGAAGTATGATGCACAAAAGGATGACTAAATACCAGTGGCAGAGTCTCTAAACCATCTTTTAATATGTTTTGCCTTAAATGTTGGCATGTGCTGCCTCTGGAGAAGTTACTACCATTCGTTTTGCTGCCTCAACAGAGTATTTTTTTAGAGTTGTGGATAATTAAACATGCTTTTTATTAGAAACCAAAGTGCTGATGCCTTACAAAGTATCCAGTAAACAAGTACACATGCTTAGAACTCTGGTGTGTGTTTCCTAATGATCAAGTGAGAAATGTGTGAAAGTTAAAATTATCTGCTATAACTAAGCATTTATATTACCTTGCCATGCTACTGAATACTTGGAGAGGATGGATGATTGGTTGTTTAGAATGATAATCAGTGAAACTAACGTCCTTACCAATACATCCTTACTGAACAGGTATTTGTTTATCCATGTGGAATGTCATTGCAGTGCTCACGTCATGGAAGAAGTCCCCGTGAAGAGATGTCCAGCATTTTAATGCCTCTTGAGTGGTTTTTTTTTGTTGGTTGGTTGGTTGGTTGTTTCTTCTCCTTGGATCCTCAGCAGGGTAGCTACCTGTCTTGCAGCATGTAGTGAAGCTTTGATGGCAACCACATGTCCCTCGTTCTAGCAAAGCAATACTTTTGTACATTCTATAAGACCACCCCGTCCCTCTCAATAGGTTCTGCCTATTATTATCTGGAAACTTGTAAAGAAGTATTATTAAACTGTTGTTTGAAATTACTTGTGTGTCATTGGTCTGTACCTTCATTCTGCAAATTCTTAGTTACGTTTGTAGGCCTCTCAGTTAAGAGGAGGAGGTGTCAGTGTAAAATTAATTAACCACTGTTGCTGTATCATGCATATAGCAAGCAGCCATGGTTAAGGATATAATTGTGCTATGAAAAATATAAGTACAGGCGAGATGTACCCCCTAGTTTGAATTTCCTGAGAACTTACTGAAACTAAGGTACAAGACCTCATTACACCAATGGCAGTGAATTTGTAAAAATTTCCTGTAAAAAGAGGATATTGGCTGGTGAATAGTTTGTCAGAGTAGAGAATATGATGAAAGGGGTGATGGTTCTGTTGTGACTCATGATAACTGCTGTTTTTTCTTTGTTGAGTGAATGTTGGAAAGGCTGACTGTTACAGGTGGTAAAGTGTTGTGGTTTACTCATCCAAGTAATTAGCATTCTATGATCATCAAAAAGTTCAGACAGGAAGATCAAACATAAAATTGACTGAAATTATTTTGGGCACAGAACAACTGTCATTTGTTACTACTGAGCAGTATTTTAGCATTATAGAAAGTGCCAAAAGGTATGTTTTCTATGATATACTTACAGTTTGCTTTTCAAAAAAGAAAATACTTTCTTGGATTGCTTCCTCATAGTATTTACTTATATTGTTATTTTCTCAGCTGATCCTGAGCTTGCTGTCTAACCATGGAAGGCTCATAAGATTGTTCAAAAATGCTGGGGTTTCCAGCTGAAGCAGCACATCATTTGGAAAAATCTTAAAGAATCTTCGCTATGCCTTGGCCCTTTGAAGGTTAGGAAATACATTTTGCATTGATAGCATATTTAAGTTTATTGTGAGCTTTACTGTTGTGACGTTTTCAGCACTGGGCTGAGAAAATTGTGGGTGTCCAAACTGCTCGTATTAGTTAATTCTATTAAAACCGTTGAAAAATGTTGTTCATGCAAAAGGTTTTGCCTCCCATCACTGCCAAAACCTTCATAGGCAGCTATGTAACTGAGTATACAACTCAACAGAAAGCTCCACCTCAGTAGTGTTTGGAGGAGTCCATGTGCCTTTGGTTTATTTGGGCTTACTGAAGCTTGCTCCCTTCCCCTCTGTTTAAGAACAGTTTGACTGAAATACTGGTTTCCTTAGTCAAAAACTCACTTGACTTCAATCAGAGCTTTGCCTGTGCAAAGACTACCAGACTGGTTGAGTCCTATGCTGAATTCATTTTTCTACCGAGCAATAGCTTTTCATATTAATTTTTCTTTAATTCTGAGCATTCAAGAAGACCAAGGTTTTCAGGTTATTCCAGAAAAGCTTTGAAAGGAGACTTTATTGGGGACTGGTCAGCTGAAGAAACATCTCACACTGTCCACAACCAGTTGCCTTCCATAGCTTTGCGTTCTAACTAGCTGTATTTAATTGTCAGAGTGTATCACTGTGCTCCTCTAAGATGTCATCTGCGTTTCGGTTCACTAATGTGGATGTTGTGCTCTCTGTCTTGCTGACCAGCTATGAGCTGCAATGGGGAAGAGCAGAGTGTTGCTTTCCTTGGCCATGTAGCTGGGCCATGGAAGACAAGGTCTGACTTTTAGAAAACATAGCAATTTCCAGCTGTACAAACTTCTGGATTGGTGAGTTCAGTCAGAAAAAATGAAGGATGGTGTATTTTGGGAGGCAACTAAAATTTCACAAAGATATCTGATTTCTTTATTGAAGGTGGAATCAAAGTGTTTATAAATGCCCCTGTTTTAGCAAAATGTCCTTATTGCTCTTGTTGCCACTAAATAAATTGCAAGGGTAGTGAACTATGTAACTGATAAATCTTCTAATCTTTTTAATAGTCTTACTGTTGTAGAAGCATGTTGTAGGAAACATTTCCTAGGACTCCAGATTTTTTTTTTTTTTTAATTTGGCCTGGAGCCTATTAATATTGATTATTAGAAAATTATAATCAAGACTTACACGTTATATTGAGATAATATGAAAATAATTCAGGATCTCACTAGTTGTTGCGGCAAAACCTGATCTGTGTCAGGGTAGCTTAGTGTATTTGTCTTTATTTGCATGCAGCATCAAGTAAATATAGCTATCAAGATATTTGTGCAAATGCATTTGTAGATGGGCAAATAATGGAGAGGAAAATAGTAGAGCAAGCATATTCAGAGGGAAGTTGGGAAGGCTCTGTAGCCAAAAATGAGGTGCAGCTTTCTGTTAAAGTGGTATTAGAGCAGCAGTTGAGTGGATCCATAGCAACAGTGAGGCTTTCACATCAGGGATTTTCAAAGTCTTTGGACATTTCCCCAGGAAGTTCCTAGGGAGGAACAAAAGTGGAATCCTAGAAACCCATTGCTTGAAGTGCAGGATTCATTTCTATAGTGTGTGGAAGCTTTCCAGCCTATCCAGTTTTCTACCTGCCAGGGCACTGAAGGGCTAGTCCTTTCTCACTCTCACGTGGTTGCCCCAGCAATCAGTGCTTGTGCAAAGGAATGAAACAAGGAGCATTTGCTCTTTTTCTTGTATATTTGTAGAGCCTTTACTGATTAGGACTGGAGCCTGCAGTACCTTTTGGCTGTATGTAAACAGAGTATTGTTAGCAATTCCTTGTGAGCGGAAGAAGATGGAGAATAGGGTTTGTGGTAGTCTGTGGCCTTTCAACTGGAACCAAAATATTTGTAAAATAGTCGATTTTGCAAACTCACTGGTGTTAGTTCCTTGTGTTCAGACAGTCACGCAAAAGGGATCAAACAGATCACTGAAACATATTTATGAAAAATCTTTGCAAATTCTACTAACAAATGCAGAGTCTGCAAATCGCATATTCATACTGGCTTAACCCTACAGAGTGAGTAGTCAATTTTGATACATTCTACATTGTATAAGAATAAATAGGCTGGGTAGGGGCTTAACCAGGATCATGTATTTCTTACAAACTCAGTTCCTCCATTTTCTTTGGAGGGCTAGATAATATGTTCCATTCTTTTCCCTGTGTGATCCATTAGTTTTTAATTTATGGCTTGATATGATACTTGAGTAAGCATGAATTGCAAGAAAAACAGTAAATTCAGATACACCGCACCTTTATTGTGTGATTAAACAAGAAACTGAAAGCCCAGTAGCATGAGGTTTATTTTTTCTTTTTTTTTTTTTTTTTTTTTCTGAATAAGTCAATATTGCAAAAATCTTATTTATTTTCAGTAATGCCATCCTACGTCTTTCTCTAAAGATTCACCCATGCCATTTTTAGCTGTAAAATTATTTTCCTGTGATAGCAAGAATATAGTTTAGAATTTTAAGATGGGTAAATGATACTTAAATCAGAACTTCTCATACAACAATACAGGTTGTTGGGGAAGCCTATGAGGATTGGATTCTGCAGCTTTTCTTCAGGCCATGCAAAAAGAGCACAACTATGTCACTAGCATTTTATGTCTTTTCAGACTGTTGTGCAATTTTTATTGCAGTCTTAAATCAGTATAAACTGATCGCTATCCCCATAAGCAACTCTGATGTATAATTTAATGTATGAATTGAGACACAGAACATAAAGAACAGGTGATAAAATATTACACCAACACTGAGAACATTAAAATGCTGTCATTTTGAACAGCTGGCTTAGCCCTTTTTTCTCAGCTGGAATAAATAGTAATATTAAAGGATTAGCATAACCAATGACAAGTGTTGAATGACTTGATTTCATTCCAGGCAATAAGAATATTTAGGAACCAGCATTTTGAGCATGATACAGCAGAAGAATTTAACTCTTCCAAATATATTTTTTATAATATTGTCTAGATATGGATATATTTATTATGTTTATATCAATTTGATATGTAATTTGGAAACCTTTGTAGTATGAGTTCTTGAGGCGTTTTTTTTAATAAATGCTTTTGTATGCCATTATCAAAAGCGTATATCCTGGTGTTTTTAAGAAGATTTGCAGTTTTCATTAGTTTATCATTATTAAATTAGACTAGAACTGGAGAAAAAGTAGTTATCTATTAGGAAGCATCAAGATCAGGTAAGGAGTAAAAATGGATCAAATCTTTTGTATATACATTTGAGATCTCAAAATATATTTCAGAGTAGTTAAACTTAAGAAATCAGATGCATAAAATTGGTGGTCATGTCATTTCTGAAATTAGAGAGAGACCATGGAGCAGCTGGAAGGTCAGAATATTAAAGCCTGAATATCAAATATACGATTTTTGCTATCATGCTCACAAGAGCATCAGCTTTCAGAGTGAGGCTTTTCCTCACCATTCCTTCTAGGGCTTTCTAGCTGGAGCAGGGAACCAGCCTTTTCCCCATCTCTTTCATGGATGTCCTAAAACTGAGAGAGAAGAATGGAAGGTCTGTGGGATCATCTGAAGAAAGATGCATACAGAGGGTTGGAAGGAGTAGTGAGCTTTGTTGTTCAGCTTTGTCTTGTAGTTTGCTAGGAAAATTTTGGAAATTCAATGATATTTAGGGCTTTGATACATCCAAGTTTGATTTGTCACTGAAGTGAGGACCCTTTGTGAAATTCTTGTAGTGTACCGTGTATATAATTGCAAAGCAACAAGCAGATTTTAATTTTTGTAATGTTTTTTCATTAATAACTCTCCAGGATTCAAGTAAGAGAATGAGGAGTACTGTTTGCCATTTCTGGCAAATCACACTATTTTTGTGATTTGATTTTCTTTCCTGAAGTGTTTCAGGAGTTGAATTTTGATGCTAGCTTAATTGTTAGGCTCTCTGAGTAGATCAGACAGATCTTCATTAACTTTTTAATGAATTACTCTCAAAGTTAAATGCAGACATTCCTCTCATCAAAACATGCTTCTACTTTTTCTTTGAAGGTTTCAGCAGGGATCTTCCTGTAGCCCAACTCTGGAGTCTGTGTGTTTTCCACAACACCAGTTCAGAGGTTAGTAGGTTTGACAACTTCACTCTGCAAACAGGCAGTGGCATAATCAGGTGACTTGATGCCCCAAGTTTAAATCCATATATTACACTGTTTTCCTTCACCCCACAGATACAGTGTAGCTGATAGACTGGGATGCAGCAGTTGTGTACAGAACCGTATGTTTGGAACTTGGTGCAAGCAGAAAGTGCTTGTCATCCTCCAGTTTTAGCACTGAGGAAATGAGTTTTGTCCAGTTCAGCCAGCCAAGGATCATGTCTCTCCCACAGCTTTAGGTGTTTAAAAGAATGTGCTCATTCCACCTGCAAGTTTATTAAAAATTAATAGATTGAAGATAACTGCTAAACTTGGAAAAGGAGATCATTCCCCCTGAGACAACTCCAGGTTGTCTGTGGGCACAAGGATGCAGGCAAATAAAGTTGTTTGGCAAATAAATATTCGAAGTGCAAAGCAGGAGGAAAAGTTCTGATTTAATCATTGATGCTACAACTACTTGGTCTTGCTCCTTAGTCCCTTTGAAGCACCATCTCCTAGGTAGTAGCAGTAATGCTGATGCAGAGGTGATGGTGGAATTGCTCAGGAATTCAGATAAGTATCCACATAATGTTTCGGTAGCTTGCATCCAAAATGATAGACTCTAATGTTATGACAATATTTTCAGCCTTTCACAATTTACTATTTCTGGCTTTTCACTTTATGTGACAGACAGAAAAGAAATGATCTATAAAATAAGTCAGCCCTCCTTCCCTGGGAAATAATTCATGGTAGATTTTCTTGTACTGATTTAGGTACACTTGTTATTAATCTTAAATACTTATTAGAACAGTTACATCACTGAGACACCAAATTGTTCTCTAGGTGTTTCTTTCAATAGCAAGTTCCTTTAATCTTGGGGGCAAAGGGCACATGCACTTTTGTCCCACCATAGCAATTTCCTTGAGGGTATCTTTAACATGGTACTTGTTTTTTATTCACCCTCTTTTTATCGAAAAGACTGTCATAGCCCATGAGCTTTGATAGTTTTCTGAACACCAAAATGAGTTTTAAAGCCAATTTGTTTCCTTGCAATGGATCTGTATTTCACAACCCTCAGATGATTGTCGTAACCTAAAGATACCTATTGCCTTGCACCCATGAATTTTAGCTCTTTCACTTATCATCATACTGATAAACAGCAAAACCGTTACAATAAATTATTCAAAAAGAGAAAATTGTTTAAAAAAATTAACTCAATGCCTTGGTTGCAGTAATGACATAGAAGGTCTGGAAAGGTAGGATGACCTTCCCAGACAGTCCCATGCCTGCAGAAATCTGTACTAATTCTTGACAGTGATAGTGGTGTATGGGAAGATTGATAGGAGACTCTCAAGTGTTTACAAATTGCAGTTAGAAACTCATATTGAGTAGTAACAATTCATTGAAGTTTAGAACTCCATGGTTAATCAGAGGTATGCAAAATATATTTTTATGAAAGACAAAACCTCCAAAATGCAAATATTTATCTTTTTTGTGCGTTTTATTCAGAATTTCAGAGAAAAAAAATCTTATTTTGTGTGATATCTTGTTTGCTGCACATGCCTTTCAGTAAAAATTAATTAAATTTCCTTTAAAAAATAACTGCTTTAAGAATAAATTATAATTTCATTCTCAACATTTAAAAATACCTGGGAAAAAAGTGACATTTGAGAGAATGTAAAATCACTAATTAAAAAAGGGGTGATGTTCGCTTTATGGAAGGTAAACCTGTGAAGTTTTTGAAGTGAAACGATTGCTACAGTCATAGTCACCTAAGAGAGAATTTGCACCATTTTGTGTATGGGCTGTGTTTTATCACAGCTATCACATCCCCCAGCAACCCCCACAAGGAGGTCATCGATGTTAAAATAGCTTGGATAGGTTAAAAGATTTTTCCTTGTTTAAAAACCAAAACAAAACAAAAACCAAAAAACAAAACCCAAAACCCAAGCACCAACTAGCCATGAATTTTGTATTGGAATTTCACTGTATCCCATTTTGGGAGCATTTTGGAGCATTTACCTTTATGGTATGTAGTCTGAAAGGGCATAAAGTGCGTAGCTGTTGAGGCATATGTCCCATTTCCGCTAAGTGTAATGCCTTTATTGTTCATGTGTCAAGATATAAAGACTTCATGTCCACATAATGGATACAGCTGGTTGGGTGGGGGCCAGGGAGGGTCTTACAATAAAAAGGCATTTGATTGCTGCTGGGATCCTTGTCAGTAAAATACTCAAAGATGGTTAATTGGACATTAATGTGTCAGATTTTCAACAAAATAACAAGAAATTTGCCAAAAATAAAACCCGAAGGAAACACGCCTCTAAATTTTACAACAAAGCTTTGTTTAAAAAAGAAGTTAAAGCAGCTAAGATTTATGACATGTTGACATAACTGATGGTAAAGGAGTTGGCTGAAGCTATGGGTGTGAAGGTCCAAATGAGAACATCTGCATTAAGAAGCTAATTCTCTTAAACATACTGATCAAAATATTAATGCTACATGTAAACACAAGTGCTTTATCTGACAGTGATTTACATTTGGAACGACCTAATCCAACTATGCACTGCATCTTTATTCATTACCAGCAGCCTTTACTTAACACTTCATGCCCGCTTGCACAGGTGGACAATCTACTCAGAGTGACTATTGTGTTTATGTTATTTTTTCATAAGCAGGGTTTGAAATTTGTCAAACTGCATCATTGTTTAACTATGTGCCAGTCAAAGGGAAATTGCCAGATGGAGCGGCTTTCCCCTAACCTTGCTCCAGGCAATGAAATTACACATAGGCCACAGTCTTATGTCAAGTCTTTAAAAAAAAAAGGAAAAAAAAAAAAAAAAAAAGAAAAAAAGTCCGGCCATGAATAGGTATGACTATGTGCATTCACAAAACCTGGCTTTCTTATGCCACTAATTTTATATGAAGGCTCATGCCAATGGTAAATAAAACTTCATGTCTGTCATGTCACTCATTAACTAGGTGCTCATAATTTATGTATTTAAGGCTTGCTTGTCTGCCAAGCAATCAAACAGTAAACCATGTTTTATAGGTGTTAGTGTTTATAGAAACTGTAAATAAATGTCAAACAAAAAAAATCAGGTTTCAGAAAAAAGATCAGGGTTAAGTCATTTATCATTGTTCCAACTGGAAAAATCTGAGAACCTGCCAGTGCCAAAGCAAATGTTTCCCTGGCTTTTTCTAACATGCAGCTTAAACTACCAGATTGTGGAATTCTATTAGCAGGATTTGACGAAATGGAAAATTTGCAGATCGTGTGTTTTAATTGAACTTCTCACTCAAAGCTGGTTCTTCTTTAAGATGGTGGCCTTTCATTGTTACGATTTGTTGCTTTTTTACTGTTTACACTTAACACCAGTGATCAGTTGAGATGACCTGGGCAGAAGTGAGACTACTCCAGAGCGTGGGCAGAGAGGTTCTTTGCAAGTGAAGGAAAGCCAGTGTGAACCCCTTCTCCATCACACAGCTGTGGTGGGCACAGGTGGTGTTGCTGTATCTGCCGTAGAACTGTTCCTTCCCAAACAGGGTACATGAGGAAGAAAGGGTGTACAGGCACCTGCTATTTGGTGTTGTCACTTTGATGTTCTCCATCCAGCTTCATTCTCACTTAGGGCCTACATGTGTGGACTGCCACGTAACAGCGTATTATAGCTGGTTGTACCCGTAGCTCTGAAGTTGCATGTTGTACATGCTAGTCATCTGTAGTTTGGCTAGGAGATGTGAAAATGAAGAGATGTGGGTGTTCAGAGGCTTTTGCCGGTGTACACTGATACTACAGACCGGTAGTGTTGATGAAACCTGAAGGTACTGAGGAACTATTAGATGTATTAAGGGCTAAGAATTTTGCTACAAGGCATGAAAGTATAAATAATCTGTGATTGGCAAATCGAAGTCAAGATATTGGTTATGTTTATGTAATCTGTCTGTACTATGGTATAGGAGCTCAAACTTGCATATAGTTGTATACTATTAATAAATAGCAATTGTACTTCATTATATCCTTTCTATTTGTCTTCTACCTGTACAGTAAAAGAAATTCATTTTGAGCCTAAATTATGTTTGAAATTGTCACTTTTATTTTTATTGGTTTTGCATAAGCTTTGAAAAACATTCTCTTTGAAAATGTGCCTTGGCATGTCTAGCACAGGCCCCTCAGATACATTCACGAATCCTGTTTCAACAGCTATGGTAAAGGGAGTATGACACACCAGCTTCAGTATTTCCTCCATGTTTGTTGTGCCCACCATAGATTACTCTAGTTCTGAGTTATTTGAAAACTCATCCAAATTAAACAAATAGACTCTCAGCTCTTTGAGGATGGTAATGTGTGGTATCCAATTTCATGGTTTTTCTAGTGAATTTTTAAAGTGATGTTATTTCTGCCTATTTGGCCAACTTCCGAGGCCTTCATTGAGGGCTCTGTTGCAAACCGTTTCTGAGACGTGCTGGGCACCTGTATCAGAGACAAACCCTAGTTTCCACTTAATTCTTACTCAGCAAAAGTTCCATCAACCCTGCTCATATTTGTGGCTCATTAAAGTCCACAGTTCTCGTAATTGTTAAGACTCCTGCCTACTCAGCAGTTATTCACTGTGTATAAAAGGGGCAATTTGAATGCTATATTGTAGTTCAAACTGATCTACCGATTTATGAATGGCATTTAAAAATATATAGTAAAGCATATCTATTCCATGTTTTCTTGCTTTCTGAAGATAGTCTCTGACTCTAAGTTTAAAAAAATATAGGCAATAAATACCTTCAAATAGCTAAGGACATAATTCATGCCTTGTAATGCAAGTTTTAAAAATCAGGCCTTTTTCTGGCTCATTACCAGCCTGTAGACTTGATTTTTTTTAATTAATGTAAGAACACCTTCTTTATGGCATGTTCGTGTTTACCCAAAAGTCACATCATTTTTCAAATTATACAAGGTGTCAGTACCGAGGGTAATGATCTTTATTGCCCACATTCCAAAATGAGCACTACTATTTTTACTTTTTTCCTAAATCTGTCTAGAAAAAAGAAGAATCAGACATGTTTTTCCCCTAGTAGCATTTGTATGCTAGTGAGTGCTGTACATAAAAGTCGCACAGAGAAGCCATCAGGTCTGCTTTTGTAGGAGTTGTTCGTAATAGTTAAGCTCTACCAAGCAACTCGCAGCAGATGCCCGTGTATTGCTGTTGAGAGTCCGACCCCGTCCCGAGGTGGTGTGATGTTTATGTTTCTGGCGACAGCTCCTGCTGGATAAGTGAGATTCTTATTTGGTCGTAGTGGAGCACACATAATGGACTAAAGGCAGCCTAAGCATAAGCAGACGCAGTTCCTGTTGACTTTCATGTGTCTGAAACTCTAGTAGCTTCCATTACATGTTCCTGATTTTAATTTTATTAGGTGAGATCATCCCATGGTGAAGAGTGGTGTAAAGAACTAGTTGAGGGTTTGTCCCGTTAATTTCTTCTGATGACTACAAGAAACTGTGTAGTCTTGATAATCTTACAGAAGTTAGAAACATTTTGTTGTCTTTCATTTTCTATTGCTAAAAGTAGGCCTTGGGAGCTGGGGTTGTCTTTTAAATAAATGCCAATAGAGAGACCTCTGTGTACGTGAGTTGCCTGATCTAGGACTGGGATTCATCAGTGCTGCATTAACAGGACACAACAGGATTGCAAGACGAAGATGTAAGTACTTTGCAGTAAGACATTAGAAGAATTGGCTGCAATTTTTTGCATCTGATTCTGTTAACTCTGATTATTTTCAGAGTGTGAAACCTTTCAGATTAGAGATCCTGTTAACCATTATCATCCTGAACACCCAACAGCTTTCATAAATTTATAATTTTGGTTCAGCTTATGTAATACTTGTTATGATAAAGTCTGACAGTATGAGAGCTCCTCCTTGCTCTATTTTGCTAAGACGTGCAGTTGCCAAAAGCAAAAAGGCTGTCATCTGAACAGGAGGGCAAGGGATCTGGATGTTGTTTTGGCATTCTTTTATCAGTGCTCATTTAAGTCTGCCTTTGATGTTGCCACTATTTGCACAGAGTATCCTAAGTCATCAGTGTCAGGAACATCTATGTTTGTTGGTGCAGAAATCAGCCCATGGTTGTATTTTGCAGCTGTCTTGGTACAAATTCTCCTTTCTGTTTGTTCCCCCAGTGATGTTAAAGCTGCATTAAGACTGAAGTGTTTGGCTTTTACCCACATGCAGCATGATCCTTTGCTGACCTGTAGCTGATGCAGATCCTCCTGACAACACTTCATACCCCCGAATGTCCTGCCTCCCCTCCCAGCCCCAGTCTTAAAGCCAACGTGGTAGGCCATGTTGCAGGAAAGGGTAAATGGCAAAGGCCACCTGTAGATTTCAGTAATGCCCAGCTGTCATTAGTTCAATTATCAGAACTCAATAGCCCCGAGAATGGAGAAGTGCAAGTGATTCTTGACTCCCAAATAACATTTTTGCAGAGCAGGACTGTTGCCCTTGGGTTTGATGAGGAAGAACATCTTTGTAGACATCCTGTGCTTGTGAAGGCTCAGTGAATTTCCAAGCTAAAACCTATTAATCATGTTTCTTGATGATTTGCTTATTCACTTTCCTCCTCCACTAAAGAACAGCTCTTTTAGTGGGTTGAAAATGTTGGATAAGATCAAGTTTCAGGTGTCCATACTGTTGAAGTAATATACAAGAGTCTTTCTTAACTGTGGGGGACAATGGAGATTTCTTTCAGTGTATCATCTGTAACTGTATGTAGATCCACATCCTTTCTGGACGATATGAGTAATTTTTTCATTTACTGGTTATTTTCAGTCACTTTTGGAGCTTGTGCAGACTCTTACATGTTTGTGTGTGTTTGATTTGGGAATGACCTTCACATCCTAAAGAGCAACCATGTTCTTAGTGGGCTGTTATGGAAAGGTGAAGCCCATTCCATAGCAATGAATTCACATGTAATTAAAATGTGAAAAAGCATCTCCTTTTTAGCCAAAGAATGTGATTGCCCATGTTTCTCATGTTATGAGAATCAGTGAATAATCATACCCTTGCTGACTTCTCCATGCCATGCATTGTCTGCTCAATCTGTCAGAAGTAGGTCTCAGTATTGAGGCAAACAGAGTACCAAGAAAGCTGAAGTTGGGATTTTGTTTAAATGTCCCCTTTCCTGTTTATTTCTACTTGCTGAGAACTTTCCACCTTGTAATGGAGCATTACTGTACTTGTCAGCTGGTTCCTTTTAGTGTTGTTTGTTGCTGTGATTTTTTTTATTCCCATTAGATGTTTTGACTTGGTTTGTGGAGTACGAGATTCATTTAAACAATTAGAGAACTTCATATTGAGCAAGAAGTTTATAAGGAGAGGGTACTGCGAATGAAATGAGCATTTCAGGTTTTTAGGATTGGTTGTGATTATTTTTTTCAGTGAAGAGTTCTCTGAAATTCATCCATGCAGCCCAGATAATCTGATATCACTGCATTGGGGCTGAAGTCCCAATAGTTTGAGTGTTTTTGCAAAAAATGTGATTTTTTTGGCTGTTTTGCTAAACTTGCCTCTTAGCTTGCTGATGAACTGTTTCACAATGAACCATAAAGAGTACCAGAATTTTTCTTTTAGGCATCCTGAACATGTATTTGTCTGTAGGTGTTGTTTGTGTGTAGTAAATCAAGGACAGACAGAGGAATGGGGAGAGGTCTATCATATTTTTGTCCTCTTTTGCCCTCCCAGAGCAAGGAATGAAGAGACTATCTTGATCTCTTTCAGCATCCACAACTGAGCTGTAATCCCTGAGGTGACAAAGTTTCTTGTACATCAGTAGCAAACAGACTTAGAAACATAATGACCAAGGTAAATTACTGTTCACGGCTTGGGGATTTCTAGCCATTGCTTAGTAGTTTTTGTTGTTTTGAAGTTGTATCACCTTTTAAGAGCTTAAATAAGGCATCAAATAAAAATATGTTGTGAGGAAAGTTAGTGGATATATATAAAAGTGTCTGCTTGAAAAAGTTTTTGTTGCTCTACTTATCTGGGGAAGAAAAATTTAAAAATGTTCCCTTTTAATAAAATTCAGTTCATCTGGGGACTGTTTTGCTTTGCTTATCAGTTTTTCATCAGGGGAAGGGAAA
>KL283871.1:8563-18738 GCA_000699545.1 Podiceps cristatus
CAGGAGGCTGATTATGCTCCAAAATGGCTTTGGGCAAGATGCCTCGCACGAGGTGGGAGGCTTGAAAAATTGCTTGAGATGCGCGGCCAGCCCTGGCACGTCTCTTCAGTGAGAACCATCTTTTTTTTTGCTGGGGTAATCTATCATACTTGAAAAATTCTGAAAGGCTGTATCTTTCCCCCTAACCATCTTTATCATTTTAATTTAAAAGCTTTTTAAAATTATCACCCAAATAAATGATAAGTAGTAACAGGGTAAACTGCTCTGAGCTCTCCATTAGTGCAAACAATGCAAAGCGACTGTGCTCTATTTACAGAAAATTAATGAACGTAAAAAAGATGAACTGCACGTCATTCTAGTGATCATAAGTTGTTTTTCATGCAAGGAGGTTTGCAGCTTTATACATTAAATTCTGGGAGAAAAGAAACATCTCTGCAATATTAATAGTTGTAATATATGATTGTATGTGAAAGGAATAGAAATAACATTTATTTTGTTTAATGAAGACTAATGAAGTTATTCTGATCTTTCCATTGCAGTTTCAACAAGTTTTTCTAATCAAGAAGATCCTACTTTTTGAAAGCTAATTTTTCATTTTAAACTTCTGAAATGCCAGCAGAACAGTAAAATGCAAAGGCAATATTGTAGGATGTCAGAACATTTCCAGTTTAATGGGAAATGGTAGCATTTCAAGGGTTTGGTTTTATTTTCGATTAAAAGAAGAAAAGCTCACGCTATTATAGAAAAGTTTGTTTTTCTATCATGATGCTTTATCTATGTACAAACACAGCAGATATACACTTCAGTGGGCTGATCCATGGCTGGGTGGAAAAAGGGAGGCGTCTCTTCCCTGGACCTGATCAGAGCAGGATACCGTGCAGTTTAAAATAAAGGACACAGTGTTGAGGGATGGAGAGAGGGAAAAAAAAAAAACCAAGTACTCCAGGGGCACTAAAATCAGTATAGACAGTCTTTGAAATGTGTCCTCAGCTCTCTAAGCCTGGCTACAAATACTGGAAAGCAAATAACACCAGACTTTTTTTTTTTTTTTTTTTCCTTTTTCTTGAGGTGTTGTGGTATTTACGTTCAGCTTCACAAAGGAGCATGGCCATAGGGACCCACTCATCTTTGGGACGATGAAAGGACGGCATGGACCTGGCCAGCCATATGCAAGGCTGGTAACAGAGGAGAATCCCTTTGGTGTGGGCATCTAGACTAGCTCATGGGCAGGACACAGTGCCCAAGGCAAGAGTGATGAAGCTCCTTAAGCCGGAAAACAATTTAAACCTCTCTCTCATCTACTTCCTGGGCAAAGGAGCTAGCAACAGGAATGTGGAGGAAGGGAAAAAATCCAGCTCCGCCTTTTTATTGCCACCTCCAGCTACGCTTTCCAAAACCCTGTGGGAATGCCCCGGGGGTACTTACTGCTGATGGAGGTCTCTGTCTAGGTGGATGTCCCCCATATCCCTCTGTCAGCTGCTGGGTTTCAGCTCACATGTTGCAATGCTGCTTCTGGAAGAAAAAAATATGGAGTAGTTGCATGGAATTTTGTTGTCTTAATTTCTGTCATATATATCTTGTGCTGTGTTGGTGCTGCTACATAAATCTGCTGTCTAACACCTTCTCATAGCATTAATAGGGTTGTTGAGCCTTCAACGTTTTTCACACCTGACAGTTTCTTAGAATGCATCAATTATTTTCCTACCTGTGTTCACAGTTTTGTTGTCATTTGGGGGGAAAAAAAAAAGAAAAAAGAAAAGAAAGGATTTATTTTATTTTTTTATTTAAGCAGAAGAACTGAAGTCTTTTGTAGCTTTTATATAAGCGCAAACACAATGACTTCCAAAGCTGATGGTGAAATCTGAACTGGTGAACTGCCACTTTGAGGCCAGCAGGTGTGAAGCAGAAGAAGCAGGACAAGAAAGTCACACTGAAAATAAGATGAAAAAAACCATTACCTGTTAATGCCATTTCTAGCTGCACTGATGCATTGAAGCACATGTAAACACCCCCAGATACACACAGAAAATGTTCCTGTCCTATAATGTTTCATTGCTATACATTGGGTAAAATTGCCTGGGATCCTGGGCTGAGAAACAACTGGTTTCACCCATTCCCTCTTTCCTTCCTTAGCAATTTGGTTTTATTTGCTGGAGTCTTTGCCATCTGCCCTGTGCCCCAGGACCCCCCGCCTCAGTATCTCTCCATTTGCCTGCTCTCACCATTAGACACCACCTCTCCTCCAGCTTCCCACTGGAACGCCACCCCGGAGGTGGCAGGTCGGTGCGATCTTCATGGCACCGTCTGCTGTCTCTGGTGCTTCTGGCACGGCACCCTGGCACGCAATGGCAAACAGGTTCTTGTCATACCCAGGAGCTCTGATGTCATACTAGCCCCTTTTGTAAAAAATAATAATAATAATAATAATAAACAGAACAATAAAGCTTTTGTCCCCATGTGCTTTGTGCTTTCCCTCAACAGTGTCACCCACACATCTACTTGACTTTTTCCTTGCCCTTATAGACATAAAATAGAAAGCTGACCATTTTAATAAGTATAGGCTTTTCTGCCTAATTGAGATTAACAATTAATTGAGATTAGACAGTTAAAGTATTAACACAGGAGCTGAACCTTGGTGCCTTTCAGGAATTGCTCATCTGTTTGCTGGGTCAGGTTCTGATTAGTTATTTTAACACTTACATATTTGCACTGCAATGTCGTGGGATAGACCTACTTATGACGTCCTGCCCTTCACAGTGTGCACAGGGAGAGATCCCCTCCTCTGCGTGTACACGCACACACACGATTTGATTTACCCGCTTTGCCATACTCTTTGGTATTAGCCAAAACTGTGGGCATCACACATCCTTGTGTGGTCAGGAAAAAGTATGACATGAGAACCTGCCCCTTTGGAGGCCCCATTTCCTCCTCGTGCCTGCGTGGGTGACTGGAGATGCTGCTGCCCTCTGGGTAAAATGGAGCAATAAAACGACTCCAGAAGAGGTAAATGATACATTAAATTTGTGTGATTGCAACCACCAGTAACCACTGGGTTGGTGACCTTGACCTTCATCCATGCCTCTGCCATCCCCAGAAACACAACGTGGTTTCTGGAAGACCTGCTCCACTGACTGTGAACTCTTTAAGGAGCAGAAGTGGATTTTCTTGGGTTTTTTTTGTACTTTTGTGCTTTTCACATGTGGTGGAGGAAGAACCGGGCAAATTCAGGAAGGGGCCACAACCCACAGAGCCCTACAGCCCCGCTCTGGTTCCCAAGAGGTAGCTCTGTCTCCAGCTATTCCCCCGCTTCTCCTCCTTCCCCCCCCTCTCAGTTTCAGGGGTGTAGAGGTCCCTGCTGGCTCTTTCCATCATGATTTATAAAAAAATGAATCCATTCTGCAGTGGAAGCAATTCAAGGCACAGCAGAAGCCAACGTGAGCGGGATTTGGCACCTGGGGGAGTGGGGCCCATCTGCGGCCCCAGCCAGCGCGGCTGCTCCCTGGGAGCTCGGCACGTGGCCGGGGCTGTGGGCGCAGAGCAGGGAGGAAGAGGAGAGGGGGGGAAAAACACCCAGGGAAATTATTTACGTGACTTTGATTTCTACACAAATCTTGCCCTAAAAAGGGCACAGCTGTCACTCCATTTGTCAACATCAGCAAGTAATTATGTAAAGAAAAACATCATTGTACTTTTGACTTTGATGCTTGTTGTATCGGCCAGAGACCGATAGATGGACCACTTGGATTATGCGAGGTAATTGTACAGTGTGAATGTGCAAAGCGGGAAGGTCTCCGCTGGCTTCAGCTAAGCTTGTTATTTTTTTCCCTAATAATAGAGTGAGAATTGAGAAAGAGAGCGAAAATTAGCAGTAGAAAAAACAGCTCCTCTTTGTTGAATAGACAGTTTAATTTATTCCTGAGCACAATGTACCTGAAGAATGATAAGAAACAACTTTGATATCATGCTAAATAAATAAAAAAGAGGTTACATAACCTAATTTTCTCTGGGTCCTACAGCAGTTTCTATTTTATCAGCTTTCATTTAGCTAGAGCATAATTAATAAAACGAGAAAAGTAGGGCTAGCTGGAATGCTACAAGATTTCTTAAAAAGAAAAAGAAAGTGTCTGTGAGCTAATTATTTTGTGTGCAGGCTGCGCGTAGGAATTCAGGAGGGCTGACCTCCAGGAGAAGCTGATGCTGGGTGAGTGGCACTGAAGGCTGGGCCCCTGGGTCCCTGCAGCGGCGCTGGGGCTGCTCAGGGTGCCTGGGCTGGGCATGCAGCTGCCCATGTCTTGGAGGTGGGGGGACCGGGGAGGAGAAATGTCCACCTGCACCTCAGCCATGTTGAGTGCAAGCTCAATGCTTCCAAGCATTGCAACCATCCCCAAGATTTCAGAGACAGCTGACTAAAACAGGTTAAAATTACTTACTCTGTGAGATCACAACAAGCCCTTCAGTTAACATTTTCCTCCCATTCCTCTCTCTCATTCTCCAAGGACAAGAACTAAGGAGAAAAGAAAGCAAAATATGAAATAAACATTTTAAAAAACATGTTTCCAGATTTCAGTTCTGCTTGAAACCAATACCTCAACTGCAACAAGAGGAGACGATGACAGCTGCATGCCTCCCTTCCCTGTAGCGTCTGACTTTCACATGGGTAACACAGAGCCCATCGGTTTGTCACCAGCTGAAGGTGGTTTCAGGCATGGCTTTAGCCTTTGTGGCTTTGGGTATGTTTTAAAATCAGCCTGAAAGGAATAGTAGATATGAGGGTTTAAATGTAAACTTTCCCATTAAAAAAAGCAGTGGTAGGTAATTTTTTTTTTTTTTTGTCTCATGTTGCATTGCAAAGGGGGTGTGTGTGTGTGCATATAGAAAAGAAAAAATCCCTCACATATGAAGAGGCTCCTTTGCAGCAGTTTTCCTTTTTATGAGTAAAACTAACATTAACCCAAAGAGGAGGGTGTCAGTGTGTCTGATTAGCTGGTGAGGTGAGGCAGAATTGCATTAGTGCAGAAATTCAGCCTGCAAAGCTGCCGCCGGTTGTACTACAGCAACATCTTTTGGACTAGGTGTTTCTGAGGGACTGAAACTGCCACAGCAAAAGGGAGAAGGTCCCACCCTCTTCGACGGAGGGGCCGTTCAGTTGCCATGCACACAGCGTGTCCGGCTCTTCCACCCTTGGGCTGAGCTTAAAGGCCTCTGGTAATGAGAAGACCTGATGCCAAGAGTGCCTGGGAGCCGGCTCACCTCCTCCCGACAGCGATGCCCGCCTGCCAGCTGCTGGTCCCAGGGTGTGATAACTTGCAACGGTCTGACATGGAACTAAGCCACTTACTTTACATGCGTTGTAACCGTGCTGGAGGTGCACTTGTATATGCAAATTGGACATCAGTAAACAGTGACAAATGTGGCTTGATTCCTTGGGCGTTAGGCATTTACATTGGTATCTTTTGTGCTTTGGAAACACAACATAGGAATGGGAAAATAAATTAGCCAGTATTAGGGGTTATTTCACTTGGACTTACCTATTTTTACAAAAGGAAGAAACTCCCTGTTTGTGCAGCCTGTCCTAGAGAGGCAATGGGCGCTTTTGGCTTGTGCCCTGCAGCACTTACTGCTTTCCCACCACTCAAATAACGATAGAGCTTGGGTGCGTGTGGCTCAGCAAGCCCATACGCAGTTCCCTCTCTGGCCCGCGGCATGCTGGGCGCTTGCTGTGCCCTCCTGCTGCCAGCCCAAGGGCTCCTCTAGCCCGACGTCTGAGAGGTCGGCTGCAAGAGGCAGGGGCCATGCTTCACATCGGAGCCATGCTGTAGTGCAACTGTTGCCACCGAATTGCCTTCACTGTACCAACAGGCTTTCCACCCCAAGGAAGATGATGAGGGAGCATAGCAGGCTGCAGATACGCTTTGTACTAGATAGTGGTATAGAAATATATTGCAGATGGTATTTACTTAAAGGACAAGTAAATTTTTATTTTTGTGTCTGCTTGGAATAAACCTAATTAAAAGCTAAGCAGAATATTTTCCTCTTCACTTAAAACATTACAATTAGTGGCAACATCTGTGTTGCACTATTTATTATTTGTAAAATATACTTTCCCAGAATTATAAACTGGTGTGTGAAAAACCTGCAGATAACTAATTAAACAAGATTAAAATGCTAATCTAATTGGGAGTAAGAGAGCTTGTCTTTAAAGTGGTTTTCTCATTCCATTACAGAACCCCAGGGAAAATGTGCTGTGGGGTGACCTGGGGTGGGGGTCTCCTTTCATCATATATGAAATCTGTAAAATACAGGCTGACACTTCAGTTGAACACAATATTGGGATGTTAGAATTAGAGAAGCATCCTGTGAATGGTCCTTGAATCAACAAGATTTGAGTGAAACAAGACTTCAGGGGATCACAGTCACTGCCCTGAGTGGCACAGGGCACACACTTCATCTCTGCACTTTATGGTACATGGCAAGGACAGTGGCTAAAGCAGTAATTCCCCTCTGGCATGAAGTACTATTTTCCCACAGCTTTTCATCTCCAGAAGTTACCTAACACAGAACATGGCAGGAGCCCTCTGCAAGGACAAAAAGGATTGCTCACAGTGTACAGCTGTGCTCATCTTTCTCCTGAGCTGGTGTTACATTCAGCCCCTCTCTCCCTCGCCCCTCATCTCCCGCCTCAGCCAGTGCCTTGCAGTCCCCTCCGCTTCCTTCCATCCGGTTCAACCCCAGCGGTGGCTGCGCCCTCCTGGGAGGTGCAGTGCTTCCTCGGGACCTTTACTCCCTGCCTCCAGGCCTGTGGGCAGGAAGGGGGAGAGACACCCCCGCCAGAGTAGCTGCTCATCCTCTGGTGCGTGACAGGAGCTCGACCCGTCTGTGGAGCAACTCACACCCTCGGGAGACTGATAAAGCAGAGGAACACCTCTGTGTGGTTATAAATAGCCTAAGGAGTACGTAGTGCAGTTCAAGACAAAGTCAAAGGATGACCTTGATTGTCGTCACTGGCAGCTTAAATCAGCCTGTGTGACTTTGCCCAGAGTTGGATTAAACAGGAGCACGTGTAAGAGCAGGAATAGCTGTGAGGAGAAACTCCTTCTCTGGGGAATTTCACCGGTGACTCTCCTCTGCTGCTGTTACCCGACTGCAACTCCAGCCCAGCATCAATAACTCCAGATGGAAATGCAATATCAGCATGTTAGCAGACATGCTGTGCAGGCAAGACCCTTCAGACCCTTAATCTCAGGTGGTGGATTTAGCTGGGGTAGAGGGAGCAGCCTTTTCTACCACTGCAGTCAAGTTTGTCAGGGGCTGTGAATTGATCTGAGCCGCTGGATGCCTACGAGTGCGGCCCTGCTATTAGCGAGCAGAAGTGGGGACACATCAATACCAGGTTTCTTTTGGAAAGACCCACTAACCAGCCCCCACCCCCTGTCAGCACAGAGATATTCAACCGGTGTTTGACTCGTCTCTGTGCTTTCAACCTCAGCAGTGAGCTGCTTCTTCAGCTCTGAGAGTTGATTGTGTCCCCAGTTCTACTTAAGCTGGCAGAGTATCTTCATCCAGCCCATTACAGCTGCCAGTTATCTAAATGACATAATTTGCAATGATTTGATTAATACTGTTTTTATCCTTTTAGAATGAAAACTGATTTTCTGTTGCCACTGCGCACGCAACGCCTGGAGACGAAGTAATGGGATTCCCGACATCTCATTCCCATCACGCGGCTGGTGCTGGTGCACACCAGCTCACAAGGTACCTCACCATGCAGGCAGCCAGGTGCGCTTCAGGGTGTTCCTGCTCGTTTCCCACCCACCAGCAATCATTTTCATAATGCTGCGTTTTCTCTACACACTTACCGCTTTTCTTCTATCAATGAGATGAAATACAACTACCTGGTGCTATGACAGCCACGAGAGAACATATTAAACTGGAGCTCATCAGCACATCAGCCTATGGGTTACGAAATCTTTACACAACAGATCAAACTCGGTCCCTCTGAAATGAAGCCATTTGTCCCCTAAATAGCAACCTTCCTCTGATGAAGAAATCCAAACCTCCATTGGGGTTACAGCTTCGCTTCAACACCGCTTTTCTCCAGTAGCTGTGGAGAAATATAATGATAAAAAAAGTAGAAAAATGTATTTCATTGTGTTAGTGAAAGGGGAGGTGAAGTAAGAAAGGGAAAGCTTTCTTTAAAAGAAAAAAAAAAAGTCAGAGGTAGTTTCTATTGCAGATGGAAGGCGGAATTGAAAACTCTGGAAAGCCAGATCAAATGCTGTACAGATAGATTCCCTCAGTGATTAATTAGTTTGTCATGAAAAAAAAAAAAGAATCAAATACTGTGTTTTTCACTGTTTCTTTTGTGGGACTGCATGTTATGCTTTTGGCAATCCCAAGGGGAGGCCTCCGCCGCTGCCTGCCACAGACTGCTTTGTTCTGGTGCCCTCTGCTCAGTCCCAGGCTGCTTCCACCTACAGAGAGCATGAAAAGATAAGAGAAAAACCTCGACGCCTATGTGGAACAGTTATCGTTGGGGGGGATTATCACGTTACCCTTTATTGCACTCTGTTTTGAGGCAGCAAGGCTTTTGCTGTTCAGTTCTTTGCTCTGCAATCTGCATTGCTCAGAGGCTTCAGGACAAAGTGAGTTGCTCATTCTCTCTCATCACAAATAGGGAGCTGAGGACAGAAGGGGGAGCGAGAAAGCATCATGACCAGCAAGAATTGCCTCTCTGAGCTGGTTTGGTTTCATCCTAGCCTGTGGAGCAGGAAATGTTCTGACTGGCTGCACCAAAGTCAGAATTAGATAGTTTCTAATTACCATCAGTCATTATAAGTTTGTTATATAACCAGCGTAAGAGAAAAACTGCTCAATAAAATTTTTGTTTCATGAAGCTTTGGGAACTTTGCAGTATAAATAGATGTGTATACATTGGTGTCAGACCTTGTGGCATGTGTGTTCTTATGGGACAAAAAATCGTATTTAACCTCTGTGGTAGTAATAGTGCTTTTATCTTGTACTAGACACCCCCAAACACTGCCACCCCAACCCCGCTTCGCAGGCTGGGCACGCAGGAGCGTCCGCAGGCCAGTGTGCCCTGCAAACCTGCAGCTCTCCGCTGGACGTGGCATCTCAGCTCTGCTCCTCCCGCAGCTGTGGTAAGAAACACTGATGAAGGTAGAAATGAAAATGATATAACCCTCAAGGAATAATCAGTATCATCAATTATGTTTGTTGAGTGAATCTGGCAGTAAAATCTGCTGCCCTACAAGCCTGATCCCGCTGGCCCTTACTGCAGTGAGGAGGAACTGTGTGGCAACCTGGTGGGTTTACAAACATGCAGAAAGCCACGTTGCCCCCATACAGCGGGCCTGGGCATGAGGAGGCAGGGGCTTTTTTGGTGATTCCTCAAGCTGCTGTCAGAGGTAGCTTGCTCTGAAAAAGTCCTGCCATGAGTTTGGGCTCACTCTCCCAGCTGCATTCAACACAGCCGGTGCTTACCTTCTGGGCACATCAGAGTACCATGTCCCACAGCATGTGTCATTTGCTTCTCTATCAGGGATATGCTTGCAGAAAAAAAAATAAAAGAAAAAGAGGGCAGCAAAGGTATCGCTTGTGCCCACACAGGGTAGAAATGACAGGTCCCGCTGAGCCCAGAGGAGCTGTGCTGCTTTCGGGCAGCCGGTATCCAACCCGCCGATTCTCAGTTTTAACATGGGTTAAGCCCAAGGGTCACAGGGTCACAGGAGACAGGAGGAAAGCAGAAAGGAAAGGTTTGGGGGCAGAGCCATTAATGAATCCCTGTAAAATTTTTTTTCACTCTCCCTACTACTAAAGTATTTTTTTTTTTTTTTTTTGAAACACTCAACCTGATTCCTTTTTTCCAGGCTCAGATTTGATTTAAAGCCCTGTTAGGCTTCTTAGATCTATTTTGGATTAGGTTGTTCAGACAAGCCTGCAGGCAGATCCCATCAGCACCTACTCTAGACCTGGAGGGTGATGAACGGCTGGAAGCGTAAACTCAGAGACAAGCAGCCGCTGCAGCAGTGAGCACTCATGCAGGGACCAACCGATTCACCCAGAGGCCGTGTAGGTAAAGGGGAAATACCACAAATAGCCAGACAGTGCAATGCAGTAGGTATCCACTTGTCTCTTTTTCTAGAATATTTGCAACT
>KL283872.1:0-15694 GCA_000699545.1 Podiceps cristatus
CCAGGTCAGCCCACCACACTATCCCTCACACAGCGTATTTCAGTGCACTACTCAATCCTTAGCACTTCAGTAAATATTGGTCTATTCAAATAATGCATTTTCTTGAGTAAATGTTATAGCAAATTTGCTCTTCAAAAATATGGATATTCAGGATTGCTTCCTAAGGTTATGGAAATCACTGCTCAGTTGACTGGAACTGCTCTAGTTCACACAAGCTGAGATCAAGCCCCAGATCTCCAGACTAGTAAAATGGAGTCCCTCATGCTCATCATATTGGATCTTCCCTGACAAAGAATGGCATTATTAATAACCACAGAGGAATACTATTTAAGTAAGATCCTCACTGTTCTTTAAAACCTACACTCTCTTAAGATGAAGCGGTCGGAACAATTTTCTGAATCATTAGTTTAGGCAACTGTTGCCAGTAATACTCCTCGCATTCTCGCTCAGGGAAAGCGTTGGCCATCAAAATACAGAGCAGTCCCAGTCACCTCCAGGCCATGGGAGTATCAGCCCCGGGCAATCCCAGTCCTGGGGAAATCCCAGCCACTGGGACAAGTAAGGCCAATAATTTTCAATATCTAGACCAGCGATTTTACATCCCTCTGTGTCCTCTTTGTGCTGCCCCAGAGTGTGGGAGCTCCAAGCATCTCTGAACAGAAAAAGAGACACCTCTCCCCAAAGTTATCCCTCTGCTAGCAGGCTCAGAGCCGACCACTAATAGTTGCAAAGGCTCCAAATTTGCATTTGCAATCCCTCATTTAGCTCAGTAATTTCAGCTCGTCACATAATCCCTTCTGCTCATTATGTCTGCTGTGTGCGAGGAAAAAAATTTGCCCAAAATTGCTGCCTTATAATCATCTGAGAGAGCTGCTGACCTGACAAACTGCAGTTGTGGAGATCATTGGCGGAACTTTATATTCAAACTAGGAAGTAGTAAAATATTATACAAGTTGTTTGCTTGCAGTTCATGTCAAAGCAAGAGGGCCTGGGCTAACCCTTGGAGAGAAGAAAAGGGAGAATAAATAGATCATCAGCCCCTGTGGAAAATGTCCTGCCAGTGATCATGTATTTATGAATTCATACGGAGGCACATCTCCACACAGAGCTGAATTGTCTAGTCATTTTAAAGATAAATATTGCAGATGGGTGAATAATTCACTGGTACAAATGTTCACTGAAAACAAATTAAATGGCTTGTGTGTACAGGTGATGTGAAATTGTAATAGTTATTTCACAGAATGTTTAAGAAGGCAGTTTCTAAAATTCATTCAGCCTATCTCAATAAGTACCTAAGCTGCCAGAATCTCCCAGCCCCAGCTTCAGCGACTTGTCCAATGCCAACTTCCAGGTACCAAAGAGGATGTTAACTATAGATCATCGCTGTGCACCTACAGAAGACTGCAACCATGGCAGCCGGTGGTGATCTTTCCAGAAGTAAATACGCCGCTGTATTTCACACAGAAATGCCAACACCTCTTTAAAGTCAGATGGGAATAGAAGGGATTTTAAAGCACAGACAGGAGGGGTGTTTTCCGCTTGCCCAGGAACTGCTCACACTGGGCCCCCACCACCAAGAAGAAGATGCTATGCTGACTCCGTAGGCGTTTATCACCAGCCAGATTAAGTCTATAAAAAGGGGATTATGGGCAGTCCATTTGCAGCACAACACAGACATAAAACTATAATAAGTTACAGAGATAATGAGCCAGCAGGACATAAAAACTCCTGCATGCAAAGAGTTTTCAGACCCAACAATTCACTACGAAGCACGCCTTCCCTGAGAGCGCTGGGGCGCAGCTCTTCGTAGCTGCTCGAGTCGTTTCCTCCATCACATTTAGCAGTATTCCCAGAGGTTAGAAGTGAAAAATATGATTATCCTCTAAGCTGTTTGGGTGTTTTTCATCTAAAATCCTATTGCCTTCCCCACGGCAGCCCCTGCTGAGGACGGGGGGACCAAACACTGCTCCTCAAACTCAACCTCAGCATAGGTTCAAGCCTATGATTTTACTAATGACCCAAGGGGACACAGACCTCCATAAATCTATAAATAATAACCTGTTCCTCTTAACTCAGCTTGGGAAAGCAGCAAAACGCATCAAGGAAGGAGAGCCTTGCCCAACGAATGTGTGTTCCTGAAGTTTGATCCTGCTAAAAATAACCCTTCAAGGAAAAGTTGTTCAAAATATTCTGCATAACACAGCACAAATTTGATCAAAAGAAAATGGGTCGCAATAAAATCAAGCAAGGTGTCACTTAAAAAATCCTGCCTCCACAATGGAGTCGCATCCCTCTGCTCCCAACCACTATCCACAGCTCCTCCTTAGCCGGGCTATGCTGAAAATGTCCCATTTTCTTTTTCCAGTCACCTTGCTCTTTCTTTTCTCTTGCTCTTTGAATTTGTCTTTGCCCCAATCCAAGGAGGAAAGCCCTTAATCAAATGTAGCCTTTGCTAAAGGAGTATTTCCAAGACAGACCTGTGCAAATACACAGTATCTCAATTACCCTCCAATAGCTGTAACATTTTCAGTTGGAAATGTTGCCCTCCGATGGCCTCCACCGTCCTATTCATCATGGTGACCCTTCAAAGGCCTGCAACACGCTAAGAACAGGAAAGGCATTTCGGGTGCACAACGGAGCTGCCTGTGATATACACCGAATGCCGAACGGAAATATTTTATTTTCATGCCAGCCAATATATGAGATGCAGCTACAGGGATTTAAATATGATACTCAGGCTCATTAGTAAAGCAAGCATAGATAACAAGGATTTACTGAATGTTACCGTCTGACTTGGCCAACTTTCCCAAAGGGACCATTAAGATGCTAAGGAAGTTTTTTGTCTGTATTTTTGGGGGAATTAAGTCTGCATTCAGGAGTTCCTGCAAGTTCAGCAAAAAACCCCTCAGATATTTGAGTTTTACTTGTCCAAAACTCAGAAGAATAAGACTATAGTAATTTTGTGTGAGGAACTCTTTAGAAAATCGTCCTGTTAAGTACTTTGCCCCTCGTGCCAAAGCCAGCCTGGCGCTGCCTGGCTCAGTCTGCGGCCGAGAGCGACTCACAAAGCCGCCCGCGGCACAGACCCAGGACCGCCAGCTGCCAGCGAAGGACACGTCATGCCCGCTAAATGCGGGGTGACAGCGCTGCTCACCCGAAAACCAGCTGCAGTCAAAAATCTCATGGCCAGCGAGCGTTTCTGTGTGTTTTCCTTACAGACATCAAAACCCCCACATTTCAGCGCACGCCGTCTTTGCTGACCACCACCACCATGCTACTTTGCTGCTGTTGCATATTGGTTCATGGCTTGGGTTACTTTTACACAAATATAATCCCTGAAGGTGTCATTGCCTGAATTTTGACAACTAACCAGTGAGATATGAGATTAGCTTGGTGTACAATTTGGGTTTTTTTTCAGCACATAAGCACAGATCTGAATCTAAATCCAAATTCATGGAGCTTTGCAAAGTCCTTTTGAACTGTATTTTTGTCCTGACCCTTCTCCTTTCCCCGTATTAGTGTCATGTCCAAATGACAGGGCACATAAAAGCTGCTTGTGATACTTTGTTAATGGGCCTGCAGCAGATCGAAGGTCCTTTTTTTTTTTCTCTTTTTCCCCTCAAACCCTGGACAGGCAATGAGGGGGTTTTATGCACTTGAACTGCAATGTGCTCCTCGTTGCCTTTAATCTGCCTTTGCAGATCACTTCAGGAAAGGTTGATATTAGAGAAGCGCTTACTTCAGCTTGATTCATTAATGTTTATGAAGTGCTGTCAAAATACAAAGTGTTGTATGTTTAGTGAGGGTGACTTCAACATTACTGTGGCTTCAACCAATACATAAATAATAATGGGACAAAGTGCTGTCCAATAACTGTCATTGTGGCTCTGCTGCATCTACTTAGAGCTAATTTTTGGCCTTTGATTATATTACAAAACTTTGGTTGTCTGTGTACAAGTAAGCCATGATCCACCCTAGTTCTATATATCTTCTACAGTCGGTCTAATATTAACAGGTTCTCAAGGTTTTTAAGGTCAACATGAAGTCCTGTGGATGTGGGAGTTTAATTCATGCTATAGACAGCAAGGTTCGCATGGAGAGCTACGATCTTTTATTAACCCAGTGAATGTAGTGGGAGAACAAAGAAGCTTTTGGGCACACAATCTTTTCTTTCGGTCCGACATTTTGCATTGTGAAGAGCCGCACAGCACAGCTACGGCTGCATCACTAGTGCATTTGTTCTGTGGTAAACCTTTAGCAGAAACCATTTTATTTCTGAAAAGTGGCCATTTTCTCCTAGAATTGCATTAAAAAGAGAGCAGACTTCTTTATCACTCTGTTAGGTCAGCAAGGGCACATCTTTGTGATGCCATGGAGGACGGTACAGAGACGTCAGAAATAGCATTGACCCAAGGTGGCAAGGACAGCTCGACACTCTGCAAATACCAGTGTGGGTCCCGAATTATATCTCTGTATCGGTGCACTGGTATAATCAGCCTAGTTTTTTATGTGGTTCTTCTGCTCCCAGTTTTAAAATCACCTTGTCCTTTTGGAAGGACAGACATGTCCTAAATTTGATAGTCCGTGATGATGGCGCAGCGTCAGCAAGCTTTGCTTTGGGTCAGCAGCACAGCCCGGCGCTGGGACAGAGTGCAGCGGTCGCATAGGGGCTGTCTGTCCCTGCTGTGGTCCCGTCTACGGGACAAAATCCATGGTCCTCCTATAACACACCCCCTCATTTTGGGGGTTCTTCTGTTGGTATAAACCTTTGAAGATGCACCTAACCATTTGTTCATTGGTTAAAGGGATCATCAGAAATTCACTCTCCTTATAACTCCCATTCCTAACTATATGGATCTTCTATCGCAGTCACTTCGGGAAAAATCGGTTTTCTGCCTAACCAGGACTTCACATCAATCAGGTTAATAGGAGTGTTAGCACATTTCCTAATTATAACTACGAACATTTGTAGGCTTCCTCGTGATGAAAGCTCATCCCGTCCCATCACGTTAAATCACCTCTGGGCTGCCTGATGAGTGAAGCGCAGACCCAACAGGACGGCAGTGCCTCTTCAGCCTGCTCTACACAAGCAGCATCTACCGCAGGGCTCCCGGTCCTCGGGCTGATACCGTATAGACGTGACGCATGCGGGCAGAGAGGCAGTGCCCCTGGGCAGATTCGCAGCGGTGTCACTCCCATATAAAGCTCTTTCCTTGTTCCATTTAATAACCTGACACCGGTTCCAGGGCAGCCCCTTGTCAAGCTTCTCCAGCCTCAGGCTACAGCGATGAGCTTCCAGGGAGAGCAGGGGAGAGAGGTCAGGCTAGAACAGAAGAGCTTCGAGGCCAGCAAGAAAATACTATAGAGCCATAAGTCTCTAGTCTATAAATAAAAAAACTGATACCAATTGCATTTGAAAAGTGATATGATTAATCTGAGTCATTCAGCTTCAACTGAACGCTCAAATGTGTAAAAATAACTATAGCATGGTCATAAGCCCTCATTCACGGTAGCACAGGCAAATACACCTCAGGGCACTCCCAATACGCACATATGAAGGTCTTCAGTGGGAAGAAATACCATTATTTCACTCCCCAGATTTATTTCAGAATTTACTTAACCTAACAGAAAAGTGGCATTGCCACATTATATATACTGCGGCACTGCCCCACGTGTTGGATGAGCCCATCTGATAAATTCAGTTGTCAGTTATTTTCAGTGCTTAGTAATAATTTTCTAACACAAAATGCATGATCACCACATATGCCTTTAAGGTATACATTCTCCTGCCTTTCTATAGGATTCGCCCACTTCTCTCTCATTAATACAAACTAAGTTAAGTGATTAAAATTAATGCATCAGTTCCAAACTGTCCCATATCCATTAATCTCATTACAGTCAAAAGTATCTTGAAGAATTCCTCTACCGCAGATCTTGAGTTGGGTTTTTTAAAGTGCTATTAATAGTATATACTTATCAAAAAGTAAGTAGCTGGCACATACACTTGCACCTTCTTAAAGTTTAATAACTTCAATAACTTTGCTTCAATTTAGCTTTCAAAGCGTTGGAGGAACCTCTCTGGTTTGAGCCCTTGCCTGAGGCGTTGCACTGGGGAGGAGTTGGCGGAGCGGGGTAACGCTATCAACCACATCAAAGGCATGCAAACAGCTTAACAGGCCACGCTCTGTTTGAATAAAGTCCCCAAACAAGCTCACTTGGAGGTTTTTTCTCAAAGCTGTTGCAATTTCTCTGCAAAGAGCATGCAGTGCTGGAGCAAGTGGCTCGCACTGGGCCATCCCGCGGTGGCCACGCTGCTCATGCAGCTGGTGATGCAGGCCCCTGGGTGAAAGGGACCCCTTGCCTATGTTGGCCGTGCACTGAGCCAGCCGGGCAAGCAAGCTGTTCTCCGGGCTACCAAAAGCAGGTGGGCAGGGCTGGATATTTGGGCACAGGGGCTACTTGGGTTCAGGCACCGGAGGGCTGGGTGAGACATTCACTAGCACTGAGAGGCAACTGGGCAAATAAGACGCGGTGATGGCACTAGGTGCACTCTGTGCTCCAAACGTAGCTTGCGGGAAGGTGGAATCGAAGCAAGTACTAAGTATTGACCTACCTGTGCTTCCACAGGGGTCAATTCATCTTCATTACTGAGAGCAGCAACACCAACACCGAGTCCCGGGGAACAGCCCACTGTAGGTGTTTCGAGAAGCCGGAG
The DNA here is from genome assembly GCA_000699545.1 of Podiceps cristatus. Classification (NCBI taxonomy): domain Eukaryota; kingdom Metazoa; phylum Chordata; class Aves; order Podicipediformes; family Podicipedidae; genus Podiceps; species Podiceps cristatus. Next base: position 6,716 of record KL283872.1, read on the forward strand.
CAGGCTTTAACTCAAGTATTTATACAGGTAATGGAAATTCTTTTGCTAAACATGACTTCTGAGTGTCTAATAAATATTATAGTCGGGGTCTAATCACTTCCAGCCACCTCTGTCCTCCGGCGGGTGACGGGAGGCTCAACCAAGGCAGAATTTCTTAAATTTGCAAAGGATTGCACGCAGCTGAGGGAAGGATGGATTCTCTCTCCTTTTTTTTTTTTTTTCTTTTTTTTTGACTGAGATATAATTACCCAAGACAAAATTTGCAAAATTTCTTCCCAGAATCTGTGGGTATATTCTTGAAAGAAATAATAGATCAGAAAACACAGGACAAGTTCTTGAGTTACTTCCAAATAGGAGGGAAAAAACCCAATATCCAAAACAAAACATCGGAAAGGCACCATCAAGGTAGGTTATTTTCTTCAGCTTCTCTGCAAATTAAAAGCATTTCCATTTCCTAAATTTACCAACTGGAGATTCTTGCCTTGAAAGTCAGACCTTTAATTCCTGAGATCCCCTCTTTTGCTTACATCTCAATTAAAATCAGTCTGACTTGCCTCAGAAATTGTTCAGTTATGTCATGGAGAATGATGGTTTCAGGAGCAGATGGAGCAGGGAGGGGGAAATAAGCAGGAAGATCAGATAAACTCTATGAATCAAGGATTCTGTTCTCATGCAAATTCTCTTTAATAAGAAAGGTTGAGGCGAGATCTGAACAGAAAACTGCACGTGAGGAGCTGCTCAAAACATAATTGCTTCTAAATATAATACTACTTAATCTTTTCTAGCAACTATAAACATTTCCTTAAATATTGTCTTTCACACACACTTGCAGTATTTCCCACTGACTATTAAAGTGCTGTGCAACCATCTGAGTTTGGAAGCATTTGAACAACAAACAGAAGTTAGTAGGAGGGGAAAAAAAAAAAGTTTTTCATTTCTGGTAGGTGTTTCTAAGAGCTTTTGCAAAGTTTAATTTGGTAGTTTTTCAAACTAACTCACATTCGTGTGTAATACAGATATCCTTGATGCTGTTCTTTGTGTTTTACGTGAACAAACGTGCATGTGCAAGGGCGAGTGCATACCCACAAGATTGCATTTTGCTTCTCAGGTGAGAAAAGCTTCTGAATTTGTGAAAAGAAATAGCATGTATATTATCTTTAAAGAACTGAGTCCTTCCCACTTTTCTGTTTTCTCAGACATACCAAAATAATAAACTGAGACGTTAGTTGGAAGGGTGCTGGAAATCATCATATACCTTTTGGTCTTTGGAAGCTAAGCACTAAATTACTGTAATTGGCAGTTTATTAACAGGAAAATTATGCTAAACAGCTTCATGTTGCTGTCAGGAATTATATTCGGTAAGCTATGAAGATGGGGCCCTTGGTGTAACATTTGCATTTTCTCATTTAGAAAGAACAATGATAATAGATGAGTGAAGCATGTACAAATTACATACCAAAGAACATTTGCATGGCTGTAAAAGGGCTAGCTTGATGCCAGAGTGATTAGGCCTGTGAGTCATTAAGATACAGTATAGACTAAGGGGGAAGGAGTGAACACATTAACTTTCTTTAGAGGCATATATAAAATGAACTCCAGCCCAAACCACTTGAATTTCAAGCAGAAACAGATTATAATAGGCTCTGATTATACTGCATTTAATATTTATCAGGGTTTTTTCCCTGATACTTTGGATCACGTCCGAAGATGTGATGATGACAACCTCTGTTGTTCCCCACATCTCTATTTCACCTACCACCTCCCGAACCATCTTCCTGTTCACACGCTGTTTCTGCCTGGAAAGCAGTGAGCCCGGCGCATCATGGCACAGCCGTGAGCAAAGCGGGCTACCTACAGAAATCCACTTCACTTAGTCCAGAAACCTTTTTTTTTTTAGATGCTTTTCTCTATTAGCAATTTCCACTACCTGTCCTGATGTCTTAGCAGTTGACATTCTGCGAGGAAGGATGACTTTAAATATCACCGATACTTATAAGCGAGGGAGGATAATAGCAAAGACAGAGAAAATTGGGTCATTTTAATGCCCTGATGAAAGCCAACAGGGACAGCGCACTAAGTGACACGGGCTGCCTCTATGAAACCAGGACACGCTGTCCTGCTCTCCATTTGTACGTAGCTGTCTTGTCTACCAGGAATCCCTGAAGCACAGAGCGTTCAAATAAGTTATTCAGTAACTGCAAAATTTGACTGGTTTGAGAAAAATTTGTTGGCTTAAATGAAATGTCATTAGGATTTGGAGTCCCTTGTAAAGCGGGAGTTTCAGAAGTTGTCGTTCTGTACCGCAGCCTGCAGGCAAGACCCATACAAAACTGCCCTTCTTAAATCATTGTTATTCATTTACAAAGATGATCTATGAGAAATTTATTTAAGGATATGGGGCTTTTAAGGGTGGAACAGGCAAAGCCACAGAGCAGGAGGGGTCTGTTTCCACGGCTGTCACTGGGCTATAGTCCCAGATGCTTGTCTAACCTAGTTTTGAAGCCTCTTAAGATGTATTACATGGAGAGGGTGACGTCTAGTTTTAAAGACCATTCCCACCTTTTCCTACCTTTAACATTAAAAAAGCTGTTCCCTAATGTCTAACCTGGTTCTCCTTCAGTATAAGCCTGTTGCCTCTTGGCATGAGGGAAAAGAGATTATTCCCACCCTTTCTGTAGCAGCCTTTTACATCTTTGAAGACACTTGTAATTTCTATCCTGGCTTTCTGTCCTTTGGCTTAAGCAATGGCTGTTGAGACCTACTCATCCATTCAGTGGAACTGACCACTGGTGTCCGTGGGAGCAAGAAAAATCCATTAAATTCTGCTTCTGAGAAAATCTTTGCTGTAACTCAACATAGGATATTTGGTGCATTTGCACAACAGGAGCAGCATCACAGAACCGTGAAGAGCCGTCGTAAGCTGGAGGAGGGACTGTAGAAGGGGTACCTTTCAAAGCGCGCCGGCGCTCTGCCGTGCTTCGGTGCGGGGAGCAGTGCCGGTGCGATGCAGAGCCGGCCGAGCTCTGAGGCCGCTCAGCGGAGCGGCTGCAGGGTGCCCTCCCCGCCCAGCTACAGCAGAGTGAATTTTTTACAATGAAGGAGGCATCCGACGAATTTGGCCTCATTCTTCCCTTGGGGAATATCCTCCAGCAGGCCCCTCTTTCCTCCAGAATAAGTCACTGTTCTCTTTGCGTTTGTGACCCTGAGTGACAGGGACTGCCTCAGCCCCTTTGCTCCTTGCTGCTCAGTTGAAGCTGGGTGGTTGGTCTGACTTCAGCACAACACGTGTGTTACAGATCACGCCTGCTTCCACTACACGAATCAGCGTGCATTACCTTTGTGTGCAACAACTTGCGCATAATGATGTTGAGCTCACTTTCCCTGCATAATTAGTTCAAAATCCGATACCAACATCTTAATTAGGCCTGACCCCGGGAGTATTTGACTTAAAATCATTCGCCAGCTCCAAAATATGGTTGCATCCACACCGCAAATAAGTATCCTCTTAACAGCTGTAGCCTCTATGTGACTAATTTCAATGTCATTCTCCTCTTATAATACATCTGAGTGCAGAGATCCCTGGGATGCCGCTGCGGCCCCACACCCCTGACCGCCCCGCACGCAGCTGCCCTCTCACCGCATGCCTGCATCAGGACCAAGGCTGAGGTTACGCTCACTTAAGGTGACCTCATTAGTTAAACTAGGCTGATCGTAGCAGCAATGCCGCTCACCCTGGACTCGCCACCTAATTATATTCCCAGCGGATTTGCTGGGGAAGGTTTCCCAGCCCTCGCTGAGCTCCCTGCAGTCACTGTTAGCAAAGCCGAGCAACCTCACGGCTCACTGGGATCCATCTACAAGGGCTTCAGTCACACCTTTATCTCTAGGAAAGACACCAAAAGCAGCAGCCGGGGAGCAGTCGAGATCATAGGCTGAGTGTGGACCACATAAAACATCCCGTTTATAGACATGAAACACTTCATCAGGGAGCGACAGATCGGGTTTGCGAGCAGGGCAGTATCACTGAGCGGCAGGCAGAGGCTGTTCCTCGAAGCGTAGCACAATTTTCCTCCAAGGAAAGCACCCCATATATTATGCAAAGAATTTACTGTTGGGTTTTTGAAATACGGCATGATAGGAAGAATGAAACACGTGTCAGATGTTAGCCACGACACTTAAAGCACTACTGGAAGGAATGCAGATAATGCAGCGAGGAAAGTGATATAAAAGAGTAGACAAACATCTGTATTTTTCAGTTTTAAAAAAAAAAAAAAAAAAAGAAAAACAAAAAAGCTTTTAAATGCACTTTGTTTCATTTTAAGACCTAAATCCAACCTATAACTGTATAATGTAGTATCCTCATTTTTGAAGATAAAACCGTTATTTGCCACAGGGATATAAAAAACAAAAACAAGCTCAGCATCCAAAAAACCTCCCTAGATTGCTTTGGTAAAATTAGCATTCAACCCAGGGAGCAGACATAAGCCTGCCTTGCTGGCAGGCTGCAGTACGGCTCCTGGCTCCCCTGCGCTCTGGGGAGGCCGAGGAAGAAACTTCCCTCCACCTCGTAGCTGGAATTAATTTGTTTTCCCCACTCCGGCAGATCGCGGCAGTCGGGAATCGGGTCCCAGCCTTTGTGTGGCTCATCACTCTCCGGCCGAGGGAGAGGGACCGACTCGTTCTGCTATTTCATCTCACCCTGAAACCATCCTCTTCCCCCAAATTCCTCTCTATTACTGTGCTTGTAACAACTAACCTCACTAACCTTCTCTGAAACAGCAGGGTAATTTAGCGGCGACTGAATTATGGCCAGACTCTCGCACCGTCTGAGGCTGTGGGAGTCCTGCTATTAGTTTCAACGGGTATTTAGTTGCCATTTCACTCCCATGGAAATTCCTCTATTTCCTTAATACAGTGAATTACCTGGGAACGTAGAAACTGAGTTTCATTTTTTATCTGATGTCCTCTCTCTTGACCCTGTAATATAATGCTTTGTAGCAAAGGCTATACTGTACGAGAGGAGTTCAATAACCACCTTTACCAGGGAAGAGTGTTTCTACACTTGGAAGAGAAGAGTGCACAGACGAAATAGAGCCAAATAGCCACTAAGATCTTTTCATAAGCTGAAAAGTAGCCCCGATTTTGAGTGTGGCAGTCAAAAGGATTGAAGCGTTCCCCATTTACTAGACCAAAAATGAAAAGGTGTGTTAGTTACATTACTGAAAAGACTGTTTGAAAATCTTCCATTTACCTAAGTCTCTGATTTTCCTTCATTAATTAACCTTTCACCTATTACAAGGCTCCATGCTAAAGCCTGAGTGATGCACAGAACACAAATACATTCAGTACTTGCACGCACAAGTAGAATTTTAGTCACTACGGCATTATTTTAAAAACCTCTTTCTGCATTAGAAAACCTGTGATAAATCGTATTTGAATTAACTTCATATTAAAATTTGATGATACAAAGATCCTGGAAGTGGTCTATGAGGCCTGTTAGCCTCCAGCATACGACACCCAAAGCTCGCGCAACGCTTGTGTTCTCCAAAAAAAAGAACTGACCTTGCTGCCACCATGATACTGGATTGACCCGACAGCACAGGAGGGCTCTGCCCTGCCCCATTCTGCTCCAGTTTACACCAGTCCCATCCTGAGCTCCAGCAGCCAGAGGACAGAGTAACCCCCGTTACTTTTCCAATTTTGCCCCCGCCCTGCTGAGCGCCTTCAGAGCTGATGCTGGGTTACAGCGACGCGCAACAGCCGGCACAACCTACCGCGCCAAAAGGCAAAACTCCTGTTGACTTAAGGAAGAGGAGGATTAGGACCCATGGTTTTTCATTTTATTTTGAATGTTTGCAGACATCTCGTTATAGTTACACTGTTTGTGCATGTATTAGCCCTGAGACTGGCTGTATAATTAGTTTCTGTCAATAATAGTAGCTGACGAGCCTGTTCAAATCCGCACTGCATTGGTCTTAATGTTTCATATGTACACAAACATCCTCTGTCATCCAAGAGGAAAAAAAAAGCTGGCTTACTCAGAATATCTTCCCTTTCAGCCAGCCACGCACCCTCCACAGATTCCCGGCTTGGATTTACACAGACTTGTAAAACAGAAGAAGCAGCAATGACACTAGATGAAAACGCTTATACAGGATTTCAGCCCTTCTCGTTAAAGCTGGGCAGTGCGTTGCCTTTGCAGGGGGAACCTCAAAAGCTCTGCAGTGACTTTCCCAGCAGATTGCAGCAGCTTGCCAGGAGCTCGGACCCAGCTCGTCACATCTTGGGTTTGATTTGTGACACTGATCATCCAAGGTTATGGAAATGTGAAATTTTAAAAACACTCTGAAACTATAAAGAATTTAACCACGTCCTTAATTTTACACAGTGTCAGTGCAGGAGATTTAAAAAGCAATAAACAAACTTGTTACTGCAATAGAATCGAAGAGGAATCATAAACTCACTGAAGTTACAGGGCTAAAATATGGTGCGGAGAATGGACAACAGCAACATTTATTCAATAAAACTCATTTATATGCAAAAGATTGAATAAAAACATATACTATTATACAGGCACAACAAATTATGTAAGAGAAAAAAAATGGTCTATGGGCAAGATGTTTTATATTATGCATGCAAACATCATAGCCGTACGGGCAAAGGTGTTAACCACATCTGCAATCCAGCTCTGAACTGCCGGAGAGGTGATGGGAATTGTGGCACTACCCATACAACAGATGACATCTTAATAGTTTGCTGTAATAAGGCAACTGCTAGAGCTACCGCTATTTACTATTTGTCTCTTTCTCTTGAGATATAAACCCAGTCCTCTATCTGCTTATGAAATCTAAATATCCAAAGGCATTTCTTCAAGAATGATGGCATATTAATCCTGATAGCAGGGTCAAATTTCAGCCTGGGTAATTGCTTTCTGCTAGGACATAGTTAAACTTACAGTTTTAATTTAAAGATGCTCCTCTGCAGTGCTGTACACAGTTACTCTATACTTTCAAACCGTCTCCACTATGAGAATCAGTGTTTTAGCATTTTACTTGTGTCCTGCTATGGTTTACCGTAGCTACTAAAATGACAAAGACTTCATCTACGAGGAAAGGTCACCTTTACTTCCCCTGCCACAAATTTGGCCCTAATACTTGTGATATCTAAAAATCATTTGTGCGTATTATACTGACACAGACCAACAGGTAGAAAGATACTACAGGTTTTTCTATTCAAATATATCCCATGCTAATACTGGGACTTGGCGCAGGGTAACAGCGCCGCAACAAATGTTTGGGGAGTGCCCAGACAGGCTTGCAGCTGTATTAACCATCTACCTGGTGGCAATCAATCAATTAACTCAAGGTGAAAAACTAGTGAAGACAAGTCTACAGATAAGAGTAAACAATCTGGGATGGACTTGTGGAGGAGAAAGTGAAATTCCATTTCCAGGGCTGTCAGAGGGGTTTAAACGATCACTCAGGAGAAGACTTTTCTTTTTTCCCTTTTGTTTTTCTTTATTTTCTCCAGGCTGAGGGTTTCCATAGATCTTCTCATTGATCTGAAGTGGCCAGGGGCAGAAAAAGCCAATTTTGGCTGCATTATCCTGTCTCCCTTCCACTATAGCTTAACACAAAGAGAAATGCTACCCACACCCCGGAATGAATCCGTGCCAAAGGCTTGCCTCGGAAAGCGGGATTCATGCCAGGCACTTCAAATCTGAAAGTCGAATGCTCCCCAAACCAGTGGAGGGAGAGATCCTGAACTCGTACCAGCCCACGCGACACCCTTGTGCAAATTGGGGAAAACAACCCATCCATGCATAAACGGAGATCCGGAGGTTTCTTTTCCCCCCTCTATTTTTTAATCTGCAAAGGCATTTATTTCCCCTCACCACCCAGGCTTCTATTCCATTACTTGATAGAGAATTTAAAAATAAAAATCCGCATTATATAAGGCACCCTGGAAGGCTGGGACACACGGCCCTGCAGGCGAGCCAGCAGCTACGCGCATATAGGGGATCTTGCATAAAAGTGTCGAGATTTCTGCTTGTAAAGTCTCCGGCAGCAGCCGCTGAGGGAGCTGCACTTGTCCAATTACATTTAGAAAATGCCTCAAAACCAGAACATAATTTTTTTAACAGAGAAACTCTCCTTTCTCCCTGCAGCCCTCCCTCCCTCAAATGAGGTAAAGAGCCCTTTTCCAGGACCGTGGAACTGAATTTGCCTTTACGAGACGAGTTCAAACATTTTGTGTCTGCGGAGCACTCGCCTGCTGCCTTCCAGCTCCCACCGAATCCCAGTGGCAGAGCCGACAGTTGCGCAGGAGAGGATCCCGAGCCCACGCTGATGACAGATGGTACCCAATCCCCACTGGAAAGGGGGGCTCAGAACTGCCTCCTCCTGCGCCCCAATTTCAGCTGGAGCTGGAAGAAGAAGTGCCATTTATAAACCTCTCCCTGCTTGTTCCCTGCCCAGAGGTTATCTGGTGAGGCTTTCTCTGGCTCTGCATACAAGTAACATCAGGGTAGCTGTACAGTGTCATTTTTGTAATTAAAGCTCCTGACATAGACTTTCCTATTTAACCTGCTGTATTGGAACGGCTCTCTGTTCTTCCTTTAATGTAGCTGCTGATGTTTCAAAGATCTTGGTTGTGTCTCAAAAGCCAGCTGGAGGTGGACTCTTCAAATAGAGTCAAAGAAAAATCGACATGGGGAAAGTTAACTAAACTTTAACTCAAAGAAAAGTTTCCTCTTTGGTTTGGAACAAATATTGAGACCTGCTTTATTACAAAGCAAGTCTGCCATATTGCCTAGGGCTTATTTCTGGCTTAACACATACACAGTTAATCTCTTGGCAAAAAAGTTGAAACCTGGGAAAAAGAGAAAAATGATCATCATAAATGTCATATTAAATTGGAAGATCATAAGTTGCAAAAGTAGAAGATCAGATTTTTCCTGTGTCTTTATTTAATCACAGC
>KL283872.1:16091-32327 GCA_000699545.1 Podiceps cristatus
CATCTGAGAGGGTCTTTCCTCAGAGGGCAGTTCTCTGCTGGAAAAGAAGTCAGGTCTGTCCCAGAGTCATATTTAATGGCACAAATTTCTACGTATGTGCTGATCCTTGAGCTAGAAAATAAAAGAAACAGGACTACCCAAAAATCATTTCTGCAAACAAAAGAGGCATCCGATAGCTACAGGATAAGAAAAACCTTGATCCTTGGTCTTGTTGACATAAATTATACGCCTTTGGGCTGCATGTATTCATGTAGCTTTAGACAAACGATAGGCACTATGGGTTGGGTTTTGTAGCTCTATTTTGTAGCTCAAATTTAGATCAACGAATAAATTCTCGGGCACTAATTCTACAAACAAGAGACTGCCTTACGAGATTATCTGCAGCTCAATAGTCAGGGGACAAGGGAAATAAAAGGATTCACATTACGAATTTTATAATGACTTACTGCTCACTTATCTGAAAAATAGTTGGAGTCATAATTAGCCAGCCTTTTCAGTGCTTTAAGGTGCAGAGATTTCTATCTGCTGCACACCTTAAAATTTGCATTTTAATGGGCTAAAGATGTATATCAGTAATAGCACCAACGGATGCTCTCTTATCACTAGTAATAATACAATATATAGCTTAGGAGACTAACCTATTCACAGTACAGCTGGTTCAATCAATAAAGAAAAAACAGTGACCAAAGCAAGTCAAATCTAAATGTCACTGTACTGGCGTGCCTCTAAATAATAAAGCCAGCTCTGCAGGTTGAGGTCAAAGTATATTAATGCCAAGAACACACATATGGTTGAGCTAGATGTGGTAAATATGGGGTTCATTTTCACTCGTGCAATTGTATGAGGAAAAGTTCAATACAAATGTAGCTACTTATGGGCTGAGAGTAGATTATACATGAACAAATCCTACCAAACTCCAAAGAACTAAGCATGGTATAATGGATTTTTTTTTTTTTTTTTTTTTTTTAAGAGTCAAAAGGCTTGATTGCAAGGTGTATTATTCTGTATTATTCTGGTTCCTGTCGGGCTTTTGGGTTTGTTTGTTTGTTTGTTTTTTAGGGTTTATTTGTTTGGTTTTTAATTCTAGACCCATAATTGAACTAGCAACTGCTAGACATTTTTTTTGTTTTCTTTCAGCTTTTAATAGAAAACCTAACCTCTCGTGACCAGAAAACAGTATTACTGCTCCCTTGGTGCCATTTCTACAACCACAGCTGGGGAGGGTGGGGAGAAGATTAAAAAAAGAGACAAATCTGCCAAAAGAAGCCACTGGTGAACAACTCTGCATCGTTTTCACAACTGCCTTTGCATGGCTGACCTGGGAGCAGTGAATGCCACCCAGCTGTTGGCCTGTTCAGCACACAGCACACCATCAGCACTACTGCTTGCCGTGGACATACTGTACTACATGTGCAGCTATTTCTGCTACACATTCGATTCAAACAGGATCGCTAGAAATCTTGGAGAATACCCGAGCTAAGAACATGTCAGAATCTGCAATGTGCTGGAGAAATCTGAGGAAATATTTCATCTCTTTCTGTGCAACAGAGATGAGAAAGAAAAAGTAAAACAGAAAACCACCACAGAGAGAGATGAGGGAAAAAAAAAAAAAAACAACCAACCAACCAAAAAACCCCACAGAAACAAAAACCCCACAAAAAAACCCAAAACAAAAAATACCCCCCCAAAAAACCCCCCCCACATCAGCAACAAAAAAAATAAAAGGTAATAAAGGCAACAGTACCACACCAATAGTTTAATAGTCTTTCCAAAAGGAAAACATAACAATTTTCAACGAGTAATAATGCATCATCATTTCTTCTGGCTATAAGTAGCGCCCAGATCCAGGTTTCCAAAAGAGTTCAATGGAAGTAAAAGTGATTCTCCAGAATGTGCTACCTTCCTTAGACAGGGAAATTAATTGCCACTCACAATATTATAAACTGTTAATACCTTTAGGATGTAGGCAAGCAGCAGTATTTTAGAAATATAATAATTTATAGAATTTTATGTGCGTCATCCTAATGTCAGTTTACCGTAGACCTGTCGAAGCAGCTTCTAGTTGGGCATTGACACAAGGAAGAGGGTGAGAAAAGGTGGCCGCAGAAGACAGATGTGAAATGCTACAATAATAGGTGATGGAGGCCCTCTGACACGCAAAGGGCTTCATCTCCAGATGATATATTCCCCTGACAGAAAGAATTAGAGAAAATGACATATTTTCCTTTTTAAACATCAAAAGAAATATTTAGCTTGGGAAGATTGGATTAAACATGGATTAAGTTCGCTGTTGAAACTGTCACTCCATGACTGGAGGGAACCGGGGGGGCTGAGCAGCCTCCTTCTGCTGTGTTTTCTAACACACATCTGAGAAATATCTTCCAGTTTTAGCTTTGCTTAATTGTGCATCAAAATGGTGGGACTGAAGGGAGACTGAAGCTGCTTTCTGTCTTCTTAAACCTGGGAAAATTGTGGCGTCAGCAGCTGACATGAACTTGAAGAATGGCAAAACTGCAGATAAAGAGCAAACTTAAGGGAAGACAGAGAGAAAATTCACACAAAACTTCAAGTATTCCTAGCGAGTGAAGTCTCTGGAGAAAATCCAACAAGCATCTCATATTTTTAGCAAGGGTCTATGGTCACTGTTCGTAAATCAAGGGCACATAATTCAACAGCAGAAGGATGGGATAAAATTGCTAAAGCTTTTCAAATGCTCTGGTCTTACAGCAAGTGTGAATGGCATTTGAAATCCCCAGCACTTTGAGGGCTCTTTGCGATGGCAGCAAGTCGCCTTAGAGACAACTAAAATCAGTCCCCAAAAAAACTACAGAAACACAGCCCGAGTTAGGGCTTTGATTAAGACTAGCTGGAAAACAAAGATTTATTTCATAAAATTATTTCAAGGTCTTGAAAATTGTTTTTAATTTGCATTATAATGAAAACAAGACACTTCAAGAGAAGCAGGAGAAGGAGGAATAGATGCAGAAAGGGGGAAAAATACCAGCGCTGTTGCTCAGTGATTACAGCAGTCGCTAAAGTACAGGAGGTCTTGGTTCAAGCGCTGCGATCCATAGAGCACCAAACCCCTGTTAGCACAATAAATAGTTACTCTTATAGTAAGCGCAGAAGTGGGACAAAGTCTGAAGGACTCATATCAAATGGGTAATTTCTTTATCAGAAGATTACTTTAATCACTTTAATCAAAAGACCTACCACTTCTCCTCATCAACAATTAGTAGCTTCTCAGAATATTCCCAAAAGGGAGCTTGGATGCCTCTTATTGACAACCCCAAGACCTTATGTTACTTGATGCTAGTCGTTAAGACAGATTTTCTTGCAAATAAAACATCCTTGATTTAAAACCCATTGACGTTCTGCAGTAATCTTCCATCCTTTATAGTTAGGGCAGTCCTTCATATCTGGAACAAACTCCTGTCAGCAGCACTGCTGAGCTGCATCAGTCGTGGAGGGAATGGCATCGTTAATCTTGAGAATAACGTGCGGGTTTAGGGCTGTGCTGGCCAGGTATCCTGCATCACGCTGAACTTCTGCTAATTGCTCTTTCCTCAGTGTTGGGTTAGTACAGGGAAACCATCAAATCGATGTCAACAAACCGTGCTGCTAGTGAGTACTTTGAGGCAAAAACCTGCCTTTCAAGTGACTGTGGTATCAGCCTCAACACTCAGTTTTTGAGGAGGACAATGGGTCATGGGCGTGGGGAAATTCAGATTTCTCTGGGGAAACGAGACACTCCAGAAGAGGTTTGGGGTTTGGTTTGGTTTTTTTTCCCTTTCAACCTAGAAGTCTCCGAGTTTTAATAAAGATACACTGTCTTTCTCTTCACTAGTTATTCTGCCTTTTCTTTTATATGCTGGGGTTTTCATAGTTTTATATAAAATGACGGAATCATTTAGGTTGGAAAAGACCCTTAAGATCATCGAGTCCAGCCATATGATAGAAGCAATGCAATTAGTTGATACAGAAAATCCATGTCAAACATTATCATCCATATTCACCGTCTGGCAAGGAAACCCACACTTTTGCTACCTATTAATAATTACTTTGGGTCTGGGTCTTCCTTGGCTTGTAACTTTGCCTTTTTGGGGGCTGAAACCTCTGTGGTATGCTTTCATAACATAAAATAGTTGAACAAATTCTTTAAAATTTCTCTAGTATATCATTGTGGAAAGAAGAGGGAAACAAGTCCCTAAATATAGCAGGTTCATTTCAATAGTGTTTAAATGCATATTTAATGATTTAGATGGAATAAATAATAAACAAACTCAGATTTAAATGGAATAAACTCATATATCCTAACTTTTGCCACCTAGGATTTGTTTTCCCCAATAAAAGTCATCAGCCATAAGTTTCTCAGAGCCAATCAGTCTCCCAGGTACAGGTGGGTCAGGGATGCTGTAGGTGGGGGGGACCTGGATGCCATGTTGGCCTGCTCCATCCATGCATGTCCGTTATCAGTTGATGACAACAGCCTGTTACTGTTAATAAAATTCTTTCAACTCTACTGGAAGAGATGCTGGTCATAAGCCTCGAGTATCCTGTGGCCTCATTTCACAGTAATCTCCAGAAACGAAAGGTGTTTCTCCCCCACGTTTACCTGGGGTAAGCATAAAAGGAGACTTAAAGTGCCACATGATGTACCAGGTGCAGCGAGATTGCATTGAAATTTAGGAAGGACATTTCAAAGGCACAAATCTCGGTTAGGAGTGTAGCTGCAATCTGTACCTTTGAATACATCCCTTGGTTCTTGAAGTTGGTCTCCAAAAGGAAATTCAGCTCCTACCCAACAGATCTGGCCTCTCAAGGACCTGCTGGCTCCCACCGCTGCTCCTGCCACCAGCCTGATTTACAGTCACAGAGAAATCCCCTCCATCTACTTCTCTTGCCTGAAGAGATTATGTTTTAAAACAACATTTTATGAACTTGTGAAGCTTGCAGTATGTTTCAGGAGATAGAAAATCCAAGTAAAAAGTGTCCAGCCTGCTCCTTTCCTTTCCCCTTTCCTGAACTGCCCCTCACCTCTATTTTCATCTTTTCTCCCTCCTGTCTTCCTTGGATTTCTCAGGAATTATACTATTAAATTATCTCATCTTTCATAGTTCTGGCTGTCTTGGCCAGAATGGGAGAGCAGCCCCACTCAGGCGCCCAACCCCAGCCACCCGCAGCTGGGACGCCAGATCAGGATCATTGGGAGCACCTCAAGTTCAAGAGTTATGTGGAAGGTTGTTTAATGGTACTTGCCAGAAGTGGAAGTGTACAATCTACATTATGCAGGAAAAAAAGAAAAAAAAAAAAACCACACCCCCCAAAAAACCCCAAACCAACCAAAACAACAACAAAAAGCCCCAAACCCCACTATTATGTCCTTTTACTGGAAAAGCAAAATAACTAAAGAAAGCAAGTATTTCAACTAAACTGACCGGTTTACATGGAAAACTTCACTACTCAAATAAGAAACACAACTGGCTGCTCCGTTACCACAGAAATAGGTAAAACTAGGGGATAGTGGGACTGGGTCTGAAACAGCAGAAAAGAAACAGGAGTATGGTCACAAGCACCAGACGCCGCAATTCCATTAAACCTACATCTTCTCATCATCTGCCACAGTGAAAGGCTTTGTATTCAAGGCAGATCACGAATTTTAAAGCTGATTCCTTGGCTGTGATTAGTTTTTGGTTGCCTCAGCTTTCTCTGATGATGATATACTTTCAAAAAACTAAAACAAGCTTTTTGTTGTCTGGGAAAACAATAGACCACTTGGATTTAATTGCATCATTCTTAAGCAAAGCTTTGACTTGTATACATCTTACTGAGAAAATTAAATGTTTTCATCATCCAGCCATACTGAATAGTTAAGACTGCCAGTACTACTCATTAAATACACAGATGTTATAAAGTTTGATTAGGGAACTGTAACAAACAGCTGAAATTTCATTAGCGTATAGAAAATAAGGTAGCAGAGTTGAACGTACAAGAAGAGTTACTTAAGGACTAAGAGTAACACTAAAGAAGAGTCTCATGGAAAAAACTCAAACACTAAGCAACACTGTGCCACCCGGGGAGGTGGGTTTCCCTTTCTTGGTATCATCGTTTTCCCCAGTAGAGAGGGGAATACAGCTGCCTCCTTCCCTCTCCGCTACCACCCGAGCGCAGTTCAGCTCGGTGTAGAACACCAGCCAACCCAGGCAGGAAAAGTGCTCTTTATGCATTCAACAAAATTAAAGTCTTTACACACACCTGCCAAACAAGATGTACTTTCCCCAAAAGAATAACAGATATTGCATAGTCCAGTTTGTTTTTTCTGTACTATGGGGATCTGCACGGATGTGGCTGTCGAAACCGCAGCAAGTGCCCAGTACATCAGCAGCCCTTGGGTATTAAATGAAGAATTTCTTATTTCCAGTTCCCAACCCATGGAAGTACCAAAGCCCACTGGGTGCAAACCTGTCTCAGCACCAGGAAAGCACCGGGGCCTTCTGAACTGCAGCCTGCGAGCAGCTCAGCCCGATGCCGGCAGAGAGCCTGGGCCTGGACTCCCATCCGTGACAAACGTTACTGCCCAGGAGAAAATATTCTCCTTGTCTGCCAATACTGAGCATCAGAAGTGAAAATATTCTGCATCAGCTACCCCCACCCCCTTTCTGAAATCACAAGACTGCCTCAAAAATCAAAATATTGACTTAAAAATACTAAATTCTTAAAAATACTTAAAGACTTAAAAATATTAAATTCTGGGTTGTTTGTATTTGTGATTCAGGACTTCAGTAAATATTTGCTTCATTTGGAGCTATTCCCAACAACCAAGATGCTTAAAAACTGCACTTTAAAATGATCATGTCAGTGCTTCAGAAATCTTAAATTCAGCAGCTTGGACATACGTAAATGTATAAAAATTGACATAATCACTCAATGTGAACCTAGATGCATCTGTGAAATTTTTCTTCCAACACAGGTGAACATCGCCATGATAGCAGCAGCAAACCTTCCCAAGTCAATACATCTCTTAAAAAAGTTTCAGCATTCAACAATTTCTACTTCTTATCCCCAACCTGTCACTTTTGTTGTCTTGCACAAATGCTTAGTAAAATTGGGATATGCACGCACAGTGAACCACAAGCAAAGTGAAAATAAAAACAAAATAAAAAAACCCAACCAAAACCAACCAACCAAAAATAAACCAAGCGAACAAAACAAAACAAAACAAACAAACAAACAAACAAAAAAAAGGTGAAGCAGAAAAACAAGTAATATAGCTGTTTTCCTGTCCAGGATGTCATTCAACTACTTTTCTTTGCATATGGTGAAATGAAAGGAAAGGAAACAGCAGAAGTTGACCACTTTTCTATTTTACCAACCCCAACCCCCTGCACAAATAGCTAGGCAGGTTGTATCACCAGCATCCGAGACATTCACAGTTACTGGATTTTGTTCTCTTAATACCACCCCTGACACATGGAAACATCCATCCTGTTTTAGCAAAAAGGGAACAGACTGACCAGACATGAGATTGTGTGGCTGAGCTAAAAATCTTAATCTGCAAATCCTAATCCAGGGCCTCCTCTATTAAATCATCCTTTCATAGGCTCCAGTCACTACATTTGTGTCTGTAGGATTTAATCCACACTGCAGCCATCCCATGGATTTCAGCGTTCCCTGGATACTCCCAAGATTCTTCAAAATTTGAAAAGGAAAAAAAAATACAGTCTATTTTGAGCTTCACCTGTGAAAAGCTTTAACCTAAATCCTGTATAGAAGACAGAGAGAAGGAATGTTGACAGTTATTAGAGCTGTGGTTCTCTGTTCCTCTTTGAGACCTTAATTACAACCATCCTTCCTATTTTTATCAGGTCTGTCCTTGGCCACAAGAACATCCTGTAAAATTCATGAAGATCTGTCTGTCAGATCCTTTGATCGCTGGTTCCATCAGGCAACACCTGTGAACCCCCAGGACAATTTACTGAGTTCCTGCCAAAACATCACAAAACTCATACACAGGGTCCCAAGATGCAGATATAATCATTCCCTTACTTAACATTTCAGTGTCACAAATTTAAGTAGGAAAGAAAAAAAAAAAAAAAAAAAAAAAGAAAAAAAAAGTTAAAAAAAAAGAGAAAGAGGCACAGCCTTCATAAGCTTTCATTGCTGGGAAAATGCCTCAAGTTTTGACTTCAGACTTTTCCAAAATCATGCAACAGAATTGGATTTAAAGGTTTTCTCCTTTAACATTTAACCCAAGCTGCTTTTCTTTCAAAGATCTGCAGTTACTTTTCAGTATTTGTTAGGAAAATAAAGATAACTTCCTTTCAGTTAGTGCTCTCTAAGTTTTCCATCGACGGGGAAAGTAGCAATGGCATCCCACGCGCCGACTCCAGACCCCGGTTAGGGCTGGCCGAAATGTGTTGCTGCCCCCGGGAAAGAACCACAATCTGTGCAGGTTTTTGGTTCCTCACGCGCTTGTATTTCTTACAGCAGAGGGGCATATCCAGGCAGGTTACCCGGGGTCAGGATGAGTGGGAGTCTTTTCTTTCTCTAATATTACTGTTACTGTGTGAGAGGAAGAGAAAAAAAAAAAAGGAAAGAAGTATCAAGTGCAAGGAGGAGATGAAAATCCCATCTGGCTTTCAAATGACCGTTTATAGGTGTCCCTGGAGCAGACATCCTTCACTATCCTTGGTCCACTGATATGAGGACTTGGAAACACGGAACCAGATGGAAAGAAAGAGGAAATAAATAAATACATATGTATGCGTGATGGTGCTATATAGACGAGTACATTAAGTGTGCTGTGCCTGAAGCAACTGTTTAAATGGTGTTAAGCAGCTGAAAGACAAGTCCTGCTTCTCCCAGCCGACACCACGAGTACACGAGGGGGTAACCCAAAAGCTGCATCTTCCAGCACTGAAGCCCCATCAGCCGGCCCTGCAGTCCTGGCCAAAGAGGGTGGAAAATGAACGACTCTTATGACATAGAAAATACCTACTCGCCCACTTAATACAACAGCTCTGGGGAATACAGAACAGACCCCGCAATTTGGGTTTACGCCACCGGTCCTCCGGTGAAACGCGCACATTGTGCTACGTCTCCAGTCTGTTTGGGCTTTCGCTCCAAAGTACTTTTGCCTATGTCCTGCTGGCATAAAGCAACTCCCTCCTCCACCAGTTTTATGAGGGTCTTTAAGTACACATAATATTCAGTGTAATTGCATAGGAAGATGTGCATATTAAATATTACATTTACTGATGTGTCTTAAGGTATGTGATTAACAGCTTCATTTTACCTGCCCTATAAAGAACAGAAATTCAATATAAAGAGCTGTGCAATCCAAGTTCACATTCTATGGGGATTTTTTGTGGGCTCAAATCCAAAATAAACTAATGAACAAATGAACTGGAGAAAATTCTAAAAAGTCACTCTGTGCTACTTTGGTTGAACCAGGAGAAATCCAGTGACCAGGGAATTAAATTGACGCAATTTGATACTTCTTCACGACATACATTTTGTTCAAAGTTAACTGCTTAAGTGCTCAAGGGACTTTCCAACCCCAGACTTCAGTGGAAGTAACGTTTCAGCTTTTAAATCATATTAAAAACATAAATTAGACATTATAAATATAAAATTTCTAACACTTAATTTAGAACAAGTCCTAAACAGGGTGGAGATGACATTGCTCAGGCCAAGTGGAGAAGACTCCTGGGATCTGCTCTGGATTGCCTTGCCGACTTACAGATTGACTTTGGAGCGAGCTGCTCCTTAAACACCACCATCGAAAGTTCACCTGAGGAAGGTACACAAATGCCACTTAGTCAAGCGCCTACGTACCAGCTGCTTTACTTTATGCTCCAAAACTTAACCCCCCTCTGATTAGTGTTATGTCAATTTGAACACCTATCTCTTAGCTATGATAGCTCCTTTCTAGGGGTAGTGAGAGTCTTACTAATGGCAATAAAGTATTTTTTTATAATAAACAAGTCTGTGGTATTTATTCCCTACCCAAGATACTTACAACGGGGAGTCTCCATCCTTATTCCATTACCTCTACTGGCAAATCACTCACTACCTCAGTTCTGGTCCAGCCCCCAGACCCTCACGGCAGGGGGTCAAGGTCAGAAGCGCTATGTTTCTGCAGAGTTAGGGGGCTGCAATAAGAGGTCTCTAGCATGCGAGGGGGAGCTGTTCTGCATCGAGTCAACTGTCTGCGAGCCGCCTCCGAAGCCTCGACCTACCCCGCCCCAACCAAACAGAACAAGTTCACGTACACAGCAGCAGCGGGGTTAAGCTGGCTCCCTACTCAGTGCTATCAGGTCTTTGCCAGGAGCTGCACATGCCTGGTAAAACCCTTCGTTGGAGAAGGACATGCTAGATACAGCCACGGAGGAGGCCACAGCACACCGCTCCAGCCGTCACCATGGCAAAGCGGAGGTGAACTTGCACAGCATCGTCTGCTCCGCCGATAGCCCGCAGACGAAGCAGGCTGCATGCCCCCTTGCTTTTCTGATTCTCCAACTGCACATCTATTTTTTTGTTTACACTTACCTGGTGTTTGGCAGCTTGGAGGGCTCATTTGAGTCAGACAGCCTCTCCCTATATAGAAATCCCCAGGACTCACCTTAACTCCCACCACCACCAGAAACCGCTTGCCCTGCTCCAATTCCCAGGCATCCCAGCATGGCATATCGTAGTTCTCTAACAAACTGCTCCAGCCTAAGACAAAGTCACAGCTAACCTTCCTTTTCCTCATCTAACAGCTACTACAGAGGAGTTTCGTTCAGGTAAAAGCCCCTGAGATCACTTGTACCCTCCCACCTTTGCAACTCCCCTTTTATCAGGGAGGCTCATCTCTTCCCACTGCTCATACCCCTGAAGACCTCCCCAGCGGCAGCTGTCCCAAGCCCCGCTGCCCCTTCAGCTGAGCCCCTTCAAGCCAGAGCAACAACAGTCAAAAGACCCAGTTATTAGTTAGAAAGAAATCTGAAAAGCATAGATCAAATTAAACATGTAAAAAAAACAACAAAAAAAACCACATTAGAACTTTTCTAGGTCAAAAGACCCAGTTATTAGTTAGAAAGAAATCTGAAAAGCATAGATCCAATTAAACATGTAAAAAAACAAAACAAAAAAAACACAACACAAAAAAACCCCCACATTCGAACTTTTCTAGGTGCTTTCAGTAACCCTTGTGATGCGAAGGGCTTCAGGGGATTTAACATATTTCCTGAGTCCAATAAGACTCCCCAGATCTCATACAGTGAAGATGTACACAGCAATTTCAAAGTTCGCTGGTTGATGTCAAGCCCCTGCTCTATATATTCATTTAACAAAAAATAAAGGTAAGCCTCAAAATACCTACCAGAAACATTAATTCTAGCTGTAACGGTGTGTTTTGCAGCTTTTGGAAGTTATCTGGCACCAATCGTCAGTTACACTGGTTAAGAAACGCCTCAAGCAAGAGTATATTTTTAAAGAAACCCTAAAAGCATGTGTTTGCATAACATTTATTTGCAGATGGTACCATGAAAACTTGGTAGAGTACTCAAGATTTAGCTAAAGGAGACTGGAAGAGTCTTTCAGAATGATTGTTTTATTAACACATGGGAATCAATCATTTAAAACTAACAGCATAACGTCTGTGTTACTATATCAGGGAAATATGAGCACTAGCGTACGTCAGTGCTTGAATTATTCAAGTATCTGAAATGCACCTCATGACTTTGATACATTCCACAAAAAAATACAGTAGGTTTCTGTCTGAAGATAGGACTTAGAGATGAAAACAAATTTCTGGTAGATTCTGTTGGTAAACATCCTAGATAAAAATGGTAGATGAGATCTTCCCATTTAACCTTGCCCTTCTCCTCACCCAACAGAGAAAATTATTTAGTAACAGAGGAAATCTCAGAGATCTGTTTAATGCAAACTATAAAAGGTAAATGTGAAAAATAAAATTAAGCATTACTGCAATTATTATCCAGACTTCTGGCAGTACCGATACAGAGTCTATGACCCAGCTAGAAACCCTTTGACCTCACTTTGCCCAGTGAACTTCACCACTGCAACAAGGAGAAAGCAAGCAAAAAGCTGTGTGTTTTACCAGCCTTAAATCCTCATCAATTTGTTTCCTTTAATTACTTTCTCTTAGCACTCCAATGGGTCAAGGACACCAGCATGCTGCAGCATCTGGGATTCATGCTGTGTTTTCTGAAGAGAAAGAGTAAATGGAAGTAGGTGTTGACATTGCATAAGAAACACGGTATTTCTCAGCAGACCTAATGGGTTATTACACAGGAACAAATGAAAGGTAAACTTTGCTGTGTGAGAGCCTTCTGTACAGAAAAGGGAAATGATCTGGTTTAATTTAAAAAAAAAAAATACTGTCATGATACAACTTATAAAATCAAATAATACCCCAAATTGACTGAGGATATAACTGTATATAATTTCAGCCAAGTCATGCCGATTTATAGAAGAGATGAATTTTCCCAAACACGTTTGCTGTTAATGAAAAACTGCCCGTTGAATTCTTCCGTGAGACTTGTGAGCCAACAAGGCTTTGCGTGTTGGACGGCCTCCGAGAGCACCCCAACAACGTCAGAAGTCACCCCAGATGCTCGAGAGATGGCACAGTGCACTGGCATCTGGTCCAAAATGCAGCGACCCACCAGGATTAGTTAAGTATTCAGCTTCATGAGCTCTACAAATAATCATCAAGAGTTGATGATGATGTAATTCAGCTCTTGGCGATGACAGTGTCCTCTGGCGGGGCAAGAGCAGAGGTGGCACTGGTCACAGTACAGTGGCAACCTCTTCCATCCTTTGGAAAATTTTGTATATTTGAATATTGCCATCCTTTGGCAAATAAACCCAGAATCTGGTGGGCATTGATAACTTCTGCTATTAAGGCTGGTTTTGGAAGGAGGCTGTTTTAATTGAATACTAAGGGCCTTGATGAAACACCCCATCAATCCCATCTGTGGGCTTTGACTATTACAATTACCCATAGAAACGAGACCATTAAACCACCAGATGAGAGACCACTGCACTTTTCAGTCTTCCCCTTCTCCCCCTTCCTAATCCCATTCCATCCCCCCCCACCCACAAGATCCCCTTTATTCTTTTCCCAAAGGACCTTCCCCTCACCAAAAGCCAACGAGCAACTCAGCAAAGAAAAACTACCCCTGTCACTGGCCCCTGCACAGGGCCCTTCCCTAATGCAGCTCAGAGGACTTTGTCATTGACATATAAGAAGTCATTTTGTCTTCTGGTCTAGAAAAACGCCGGCAGGACAGCAGCTAGGAGGGGGGATGCGTTTTCCACTTCCTTTGCAACTGCCTTTGAGGAGCGGGGGCTCTGCCCCACGCCTCCCCACTGCCAAGGGGCACAGGGCAAAATGAACACCTGGGTATGGGAGAGAAGTGCCAGTAAATCCAGCCCAGGCTTATTTTGGTCCCCACGAAGGTTTATGTAAATTTCCTTGGATGTGCAAATCATTCTTCCCTTCTTCCTTCCATTTGGAACAGAGAGGAAATGGTAAAAATACCCTCATTTTTCTTGTGCTATTTCACATCTGGAAGCACATATAACCCTGGAGGGGAGCACTTGACCTTGTCACAGCTGTGGTCTAATCACCCGAGAAAACATGTTGTGATGAGCCCAGGAGCCCTTTGGGTGATGCCTCGGCCCCTGCCCGACTCCAGGCCCAGAGCAGGACCCCCTCCCCTTTGGTTGGAGGAGAGTGACCCCGTCTTCCTCAGCCTCTGCTTTATTCCCAGACCACACCTGCAGCCATTAGCAAACTTAAGGAAAAGTGGCACTGATTTTCCAGTCTCAAGAATACTTAACATTTTATCCTTGCTCTTTTTAATCCTGTCCCTTCCAATAGTCATTAAATTTATTAAGTGGCTTGTACAAGTGACTCCTCTCACTTCTAAAAACAACCAGATCATCAGCACAGAATATATATCTAGGTTCAGTCCCTCTTTTCTTATCTTTTCTGACAAACCACTCTCCTTCACAGTTTTATCTATATAATTGATGAACCACATATGACATAATTTACAGCCCTCTCTAGCAACCTTCTAAACTGCACACCAGTCATTCCGGGATCGCACTCTCTCGACTTGGCCGCTCTGGCCAGTTCCTATAAACCTTTTTTTTTTCTTTTTTATTTTTTTTTCTTTTTTCCCTTTGGGCTATACAAATCTGAAGTGAAATAACCAAGAACAGAGGCTTAACTAAGATTTCAGACAAAATATGCCGAATGGCTAAAAAAAAAAAAAAAAAAAAAAAAGGAAAAAAAGCTACAGTTACCAGAAATATCTGCATTCATTGTGCACACCAAGGCACAGCTCAGCCCTTTGCCTTTGTGCACGTGAAGGGAATTCAGGACTAGTAGATACACTAACAGGTAGGGCATGGAGGAAAGGGATGTGGCTCCTGCTTTCTCTTCCCTTTCTCTCAGTGCATGGAAGACTTTGCTCCTATTGCTCTCTGACTAAGAATCAGGGGCCGTGTCTCAGAAAGGAAACCCTTCCTTTGCATTTCCTAATAGCGGCGCGCGACAGACAAATGAACAATATCCATCCTTCCAGCAAAGGTAGAATACGACAGCTGATAGAACGGCTCCTGCATAACAGAAGGCATCGTGACGGGGACGGCAAGCATGAAAGGGTGCCTTTATGTGGCCTGAGATAGATTACGAGATCACTAAGAACCGAGGGAAAATAGTGAGAGAGGAAGCCTCTTGCAACAATCATAAGAACAATACAAGGGCACACATGCATGAGAGAGAGGGGGAAAAAAAGTGACAGTGTCCTACATGGTGGAAAGGCTGGATCCGGCCCCTAATTCAAGTTGCTTTACGAATTCATTTTAATCCAGAGCTTCAGCCTGAGCTTCTGATGTTCAGAGGAGCAAAGCTCACTTTCACCCAGAAAAATGGCAATCTCTGCCTCTGTGGAGTAACACTGAGCACAGAAAGCTTTCCCTTTCCTTCCCATTTCAGTTAGAGCATTTTATTAGGAATGTTTTTCTGCCGTGGTAGGCAGGATCCTGGGAAGAGGAGATAAATTCTTTTAATTATTGCGTATCCTGTAGCTCAGCAGCGAGCTGTGGTGGGGCAGCAGACATGAAGGCGTCTGCCTGGAGCTGCCTGGAAACGCGGCAGAGATGTCCCCTGCCATTTCCTTAAGCTCTGAGAGACAAAGGCTCAGAGCAGCCTGGGGAAGAAAACCTCATCTCATAGGGGAGGCCACCGCTCCGCTCCTGAAAAATGAGAAAGCAGGTACTTTTATATTTATTTTCCAAGGCTCTGCTGTGTCCTTCACCTTTATTTTATAGGATATGCAACACCCATCGCTCCCTTCAGGCTACCCCCAATGTCCTAAAGTATCTCTAAAAAAGACACAACAAGCTGAGAGTCAACTTTTGCCCTTCTTTTTCATAGGTATTGCTTAGGAAACGTACCCTGCAGTCAAAGGTGCATGAAGACAGCGCAGAATAGCAGTGTCATCTGATTTATTTCCGACTTAAACCAGAAAATGTGTTGTTCTTAGATAAAAAAGTCCTTTTATTTTTAGAAGTGATGTATCAAATATGCATGAATGGGCACATTTCTTTTCCATTGAGTGATCCCGAGCGTAGGGTTTGGCTCAGATACCGCCACCCTCCTCATTAGACCTTGAAAACAAGCTTTGAAACAAGGGGAGAGGTTTCACAGAAGGAGCCAGAGAAAGCTCAGGAGAGAAATCTGCCGTCAGTTAGAGAGTGTCATGCACTATAAATGGTCAGAAGGGGTAACAATCAGAGAAACAAATTAATTTTCATGAACTTCCTTCTCCTCCTGAAAAAAAAAAAAAAAAGTTCTAATTGAGGAGCGTTTTCCCTGACCACAACATGAAACCTCTGGCGAATGAGCTCATTATCCGAGTGCCACACTGGGACAGGATTTGCCGCGTATTACTTTTTAATAGGCAAGTGCTGACTATTTGCAAATAAGTAGTTATCTGAAAGTGTGAGAATAAAGCTGGCTAGCCATATTTCCCTACTTTTAACTGAGAATGAAAAACTATCTCTCTCTCTTGCTTCTCCGCAGCATCCAGAATCACAAACTGTGTGCCCTGCTCACCTCTTGCTTAACGCCATCACTTCAACGTGAGTCTTCTTAGTGCCCCTGACCTGCTAAATTAACCACCACAAGGCTTTGTCATTGCCTTCAAGCAGGGA